>JAGKRZ010000226.1:0-39506 GCA_020002355.1 Intubia oerlemansii | reverse complement strand
CCCCCCCCCCCCCCCCCCCCCCCCAACAAGGGTCTACTCCAATTCAAACTCGGGTATCTCGCCCATATCCGTCTTGGTCTCGTCGCCCAGCCGATACGACAGACGCCAGCGGATCTTGATCGAGTCCACCTTGCGCGTCTTGTCATTGGCATGCCACACGTCCATAGCCTGCACGACGCCCCGCGACTGCAGAGGATCCAGCCGACGGCCCGACTGCGGCTGCAGCTTGAGCTCGTAGCCCCTGGTCACAGCCGTCTGGAAGTGCAGGTCGCTCACGGGCAGCCCGGCCGTGTTGGAAAACGCCACCGCGACGTGGATGGCGGACGGCGAGGCGGGCGTGCGCGTGGCGTGCACCTCAATCTTGATGTCTGCCTGGCCGACCGTGATGCGGTGCTCCTTGGGCTTGGCCGGTGCCGCCTCGGGAGGCAGGGCCGACGAGAAGGCCCATTCGTCGTCGTCAGCAGCTGCAGCTGCAGCTGTCTGAGAGGTCTGAGAGGTCTGAGAAGTCGTCGCGGCGGGTGCTGGGCTTGGCGAAGCCGAGGCGCGGAGTGTAGATGATGCGAGTGCGGCAAAGGGATCCGCAGAAGAAGGGGAGGCAGCGGCAGGCTTGGACGGCGGTGCAAAGGCAGACGACTGGTAGATGGGCGGTGTCGCTGCGCTGGCGGATGCACTAAAGGCAGGGCTGGCCGTCGACACGCGTGAGGCTCCTCCCAGTGATGCACCCAAAGCACTGCTGCCCGTTCCCAGGCCGAGGGCAATGCTGCCGGGCATGGACTGGCCGTAGCTCGTCGTCGGCTCGCCGAAGCTGAGTCCGAGAAGGTCGTTTTCAATACCGGCTGTTGCAGATGCACCCGACGCGCCATTGGATGCTGCTGGCTGAGCGGCTGTGATGCTCGACTCGCCGTTGCCGCTGCTGCTGCTGCCACCACCACCACCACCACCGCCACCATCACCCAAAAGATCGCCGTCCAAATCAATCAGTGACGTCTCTGCCGCAGCCGCAGCAGCCGCCGTCTTTGACTTTGCCTTGGATGTCGACCCGCCAGACCCTGGAAGGGGCCCGCCCTGGGCAATCTTGTTGGCGCCCTCGACGTCGCCCTTTTTGAGCAGCTTGTAGCGCTCGACGGTGCGGTGTATGCTGTCGTTGATGCTGAGCAGCCGGGCCACAGCCTCGTCGTCGGCCGACTCCTCGACAATCATCTTTTGGATCTTGGGCTGCGCGCTCGACAGCGCCGAAGCCAGCTCGGCAAACACGTCGCCGTCGCTCATCGTGTCCTCGCCCGCCTTGAAACTGGCCAGGCGCTCCTCGAGCAGACGCGCCTTCTCCTGGATCTTGGCCACCTCCTGCGCCGCCTTGGCCCGGTAGTCCACCTTGCTGCGCGTGTCGTAGCCCGCCATCACCTTCATCAGCCGGTTGGCCTCCTGCAGGTCCTCGGGCGTGCCGCGCCGGATCAACTCCTGCAGCTTGGCCGCCTGCGCCTCGCGCTCCTCCTCCTCCATCTCCTCGGCCGACTTGAGATTGTCGCTCGGGTTCAGCACTGCCGCGTCCTCGCGCCGCACCTCGGGAAACGTGTAGCCCTTGTAGGACAGCAGCCTATGCATGTCGCGGATGTGGCCCAGGTCGCTCTTGTACCGGCTCGTCTCGCATATTGTGCCGCGCCACTCCTCGATCGCCCCCAGGATCTTGGTCTGCACCCGCGACGGCCGCATCGGCGGCCGCTCCGGGAACCGCCGCACCAGCTCGTTGAGAAACTCCTTGGTGCTGATCTGCAGGTGGAACGGGTAGCCGCAGTTCTTGACGCAAATGTCGAGCAGGTTGAGCGCCAGCAGCGCCACATTGGGGTTGCGATGGTTGATGTACCCGACAATCGTCGTCGCCGCCTCGCGAGGCGCACTTCCCTTTTTCGCATTGATCAGGTCCGCAATCTCAAGGTTGAGCGCCAGATTCGGCTCGTAGTTTTCCGGACTGCACGCGCTCTGGATGAACCGCTGCAGCTGCGACGGCGCCGGGTACGCGGGCTCAGCCCAGCCGTCGCGCGCCGCATACCGGGCAGACGAGGCCTCCATAGCGGGCGGCGAGAGTGCGTTGGTTATGAAGAGGAAATGTCGGGATTCGTCGCTGGTTGATCAAAGATCGTGAGATTGCCAATGGGGAGAGGTGGCTAATCTTTGGCTGGGAATGCAGCTGGATAGGATTCCCGTTCAAAGTAAGCGAAAACGTTTGGTGTGATTAAGTGTGCAGCTCACACCTGCCTTGGTCGCAATTGTTGGGCGACGTGGGCGGCGACAGGCAATGATGATGCTGTTGGTGAGCGTCGTGGATGGTGACACGACTCGATGTAGATTGTTGCGAAATGGCCAGTCGGATGGAGAGACACACTAGAGCTGGGGGGCCAGATGCAGCCTGCCTAACTCAAAGCACTGAGGTAGCTCGTACTGTGTGGTGGCGGGATATTGGCTGCCTGCCTAGAGCGCTAGACGCACTATAATTTGGGCGGCTCCAGGGGAATTACGGAAACGAGCTGCTTCCATAGGTGGGCGGGGCCGTGCCACAACAAGCCGCGCCACACTGTGCCTGGGGGGTTACGGGAGTACCTAACTATGTACCCTGGGGCGTGCTGGGCGCCCGCAAAACTGCGATAGCGATAACACACTAAAATTTGTCCCTCTTTCGTCATTTTTGGCGACAAACGACGACATATATATCGCCGGAGTACCTCATAGCGACCTCAAACAGCGACACCACTCTACATAACTTCCTTTCCTTATACATTCCCTCATTCCCAATCATGGTTCGCCATAAGAAAGATTTCCACGGCAAGGGCAAGAAGCCCCAGTACGGCCCGCCAAGAAATGGAGCAGCCGCAAGAAACGCAAGAGACAATGGCGACGACGGCGAGGGCCAAGTGCCCGGATCGACCTCGTCGGCATCGTCGCGCCGGCCGGCCCTCAAGGCTGCCTGCTGGGACCTCGGCCACTGCGACCCCAAGCGATGCTCCGGCAAGAAACTCATGAAGCTCGGCATGATGCGCGAGCTGCACCTCGGCCAGCGCCACGCCGGCGTCATCATCACCCCCAACGGCCGCCGCGTCGTCAGCCCCGCCGACAGCGAGCTGCTCGCGCAGTTTGGCGCCGCCGTCGTCGAGTGCTCGTGGGCCCGCACCAAGGAGGTCCAGTGGAACAAGGTCGGCGGCAAGTGCGAGCGTCTGCTGCCCTACCTCGTGGCCGCCAACACGGTCAACTACGGCAAGCCCTGGCGTCTCAACTGCGTCGAGGCCCTGGCCGCGGCCTTTTACATCTGCGGCCAGCCCGACTGGGCCGAGTCCATCCTGGAGCCCTTCTCCTACGGCCAAGAGTTCCTCGATATCAACCGCGCGCTGCTCGACAAGTATGCCGCGTGTGAGGACGAGGCCGCTGTCAAGCAGGCCGAGGAGGACTGGATCGCCCAGCTCGAGCAGGAGTACAACGACAGCCGTGCCGGCGACAGAGATATGTGGAGTGGCGGCAACTCCAACATCCGCGGTCCGGCAAGAACGAAGAAGAATGCGGAGGGGAGTGACGATGAGGACGGCAGTGGGGATGGCGAAGACGAGGACGAGGATGATGAGGACGGCGATGAGGACAGCAAAAATAACAGAGCTGATCGAGACCCTTTTGACATTTCCGACGACGGCGACGATGATGCTGCCATGGAAGAGATCCGCCGCAAAGTGCTGGCGTCGAAACCGTTTGCCAATCCGACCGAGAAGCCACGCAAAGAAACAGTCAAGCCGCCCGAGCGCTCACCAGCTCCTCGCCCGGGTCAGCTGCGGCCCGACGTCGATGCCAAGCCCGATTCGGACAATGACCAGAACTACTCGAGCGAGGAGGATGACGACGAAGATGGCCATGCTAGCGAGCGCAGCGAGGACGACGAGGGCGACGACGACGATGAGCTCGATCAGATCATGATGGCAACACCTGTGACTGACCACACGGGACTGGCCAAGCTCAAGAAGGAAAAGGCACGCCAGGCAATATCGACGTGCACTTTTACATCCAACTATGTGCCCGCAGGACGGAGAGGATGAAAAAGAAAAGAAAAAAAAAAGAACCTAGAGGGATAGCCTATCATCATTTTTATTTTGAATACCTATGGTTTTTTTTTTTTTTAAAAAAAACTCTTCTTTAGATTGGAGGGGTATGTTTGTGGTATATCATGTATACATATGCCATCGTATATATTACAAAAAGAGTACACGGGCCCATGGCCCTTGTTTCATTGGGCCCCCTATAGTCTTCTCTTTTCAAAGATCTCCTCGTAGGCCTGGATCTTGTCGCCCACCTCCATGTCATCCCACTCTTCAAACGCGACACCGCACTCGGCGCCCTTGCGCACCTCGCTGCTCTCCTTTTTACCCTGCTTGAGCGTTTCCAGTTTGCCTGCATGTCTGTCAGCACTTGCAATCGCCTGCAAAACACGATAAAGATGATTGGCCTGCACTTACCCTCGTAAACCTTTTCTGTGCCGCGGAAGACGCGGTACATGCTGCTGCGCATAACGGCGCCGTTGCGCACACGGCAGCCAGCAATGTTCTTGTACACGCGTCCACGCACATTGATCGGAAACACCTGCAGCACCTCGGCCTCGCCCAGCACCTTGCTAATCACCGTCGGCGGCAGCTTGTCCGACAGCCGCTCCCGCACGTCGTCGACCAGGTGGTAGATCACGCTGTGGTCCAGGATCGGCACGCCCGCATCCTCGGCCATCTTCTTGATGCTGCCGCTGAGCGGCATGTTAAAGTTGATCACGCAGCTGCCCGTCGTCGCCGCGTGCTCAATGTCAAACTCGGTAATCGCGCCCGGCGACGACCGCAAGATCACCGGCCGCACCTCGTTGCTGCCCACCTCCATGATCGCCGCGCAGATCGCCTCCACAGATCCCGTCACGTCGCCCTTGACCGAAAACGTCACCGTCATGGGTCCATTCTGCTCGGCTGCGTCTGCTCCTGCTCCTCCTCCTGCTGCTGCTGCTCCCGCATCATCGGTGACGCCCGTGCCTGCTGCGCTCCGACGACGACCACGCCGGTCCGCCTTCGTCTCGGATTCCCCCAGAGCGGCAGTGGCAGCGGCCCGCTCGCGCTCCTTGCGCGCCTGCGTCTCCACCTCCGAAGCGGCCTGCTCGCGGCCCTTGATCTCCAGACGGTACGCCGTGGCCTCCTTGGCGCGGGCCTCGCTCGGCGCCTGCAGGACAAGGTCGCCCGCGGCAGGCAGCTCCCGCCAGCCGAGAATCTCGACGGGCGTGCCCGGCGGCGCCTCCTGCACCTCGGCGCCCGACTCGTTGCGCAGCATGCGGACCTTGGCCCACGTCGTGCCGGCTGCAATAATGTCGCCCTTGCGCAGCGTGCCGCGCTTGACGAGCACCGACGCCGCGCGGCCGACGGCCTTGACGCTCGACTCGAGGATCCAGCCCTCGGCCATGCCGTCCGGTTCAGCACGCACATCCAGAATCTCGGACAGCGTCAAAATGTTCTCTTCCAGGTCCTGCATGCCCTGGCCCGTGCGGCCGCTCACACAGACCACCTGCACGTCGCCGCCATAGTCTTCAATCTCGATGCCGTTGCGCGCCAGGTCCGCTTTCACCTGGTCGATGCGCGCCTCGTCCTTGTCAATCTTGTTGATGGCCACAATGATCGGCACATTGGCCGCGCGGGCGTGCTTTAGAGCCTCGAGCGTCTGCGGCTTGACACTGTCGTCGGCAGCGACGACGAGAATGATAATGTCCGTCACATTGGCGCCGCGCTGCCGCATCGACAAGAACGCCGCGTGGCCCGGTGTATCCAAAAAGGTAATCTGCTTGCCGCCCGACAGGCTGACTGAAAAGGCACCAATGTGCTGCGTGATGCCGCCGTGCTCCTGCGCCGCCACCGACGACTTGCGCAGCCAGTCGAGCATGGTCGTCTTGCCGTGGTCGACGTGGCCCATGATGGTGACAATCGGCGGCCGTTCCGGCAGACTGGACGGGTCGTCGGGCGCCGGGCGAGGCTTCAGGTCGACCGCGGCGCCATTGTCGACGGTCGGGTCAAAGCCGTACTCTTGCGCAATCAGCGCGGCCGTCTCGCCCGTCATCACGCTTTCCAGGGTAATCTCCTCAAAGCCCAGCTCGCCCAGCTGCCGCAAAAAGATGTGCGGCTTGACGCGCAGGGCGGATCCGAGGTTGGCGACGCTGATAAACTCGGGCAGCTGAATCGGCGTCGGGCCCTGCGCAGCAGCTTCTTCCTCCTTACGCCGCCGCTTCTCCTCTCGCCGCCGGCGCCGCTGCTCCGCCCGGTCGTCCAGCTCGAATACGTCATCGTCCTCATTGTACGCATTGTGCCGCTGGCGCTGCTTGGGCTTTTTTGTCGTTATCGTCTTGTCTTTGCGCGGCTTGCGGTGGTGCTCAAAGGGATTCGCCGGCTCGTCATAGTAGACGGTTGCCGAGTACTCGGCGGCCGTGTCGAGTTCAACATCGGACAGGCCCATCTGCTCCACCTGATCCGGGACAGCCCATTCCTGTGCTTCTGCCGGTGCAGAAGCTGCAGGATCAAACTGCCCTTGTTGGCTCGGCTGGCCGTGTCTCGTGCCGCGATGTGTCCGCTGGCCAGGAGCCTGAGCCTGAGCATGGCCATGGCCGGGGCCCTGGCTTCTGCGACGTCCGGCATCCCCAGCACCATGGTGCGAAGGGTGTGCGCGTCTGTCAAAATCTTGTCGATGTCTGTCATGCCGCCCAGGACCACCGCCGCCGATTCTGTTGGCTGCTCCTCCAGGGAGAGCCTTTTTGAAGGGAGATGGCTTCGATGCTCCCGGAGCTGATCCACCAAGGCTGCCCTGGAGCTGGCCAAGTGAGCCGCCTAATGGTTGAGCACGTCGCAGCTGTCCCCATTCCTGCCCTTGTCCGCCTGGTTGTTGTCCGCTTGACCGTGACGCTTGATCGGGTGGAGATTTGGAGAATGGACTTTGGCCTGCGCCGCCTAATGTCCTCGAGAACGGCGACCCTTGTGACGGGTTGCCAGTTGCAAACGGCCCAGGTGCAGCTGCCGGTGCGGCTCCGGTGTCGTGGTGTGTTCTTGGCTGTCCTAGATGGCGCGGCACATAATAACGTGCATTACTGGCCGTGTACCATCTTCTCGCCGACGTACGCAGACTGCACTCCGCTGCACTTGCATGGGCCTGGAGACGAGCCAGCATGCAGCATGACTCGTATGATGGCCGAGGGCCCTATAAAAACATAAAGACGGATCAGTGTCTGAAGCTCGGCGGGTTTGGAGCAAAAAAAAAAAGAAGAAGAAAAAAAAAAGACATAGAAAAAAAAGGGACAGCTCGCAAAAAAAAATTGTTCCTAGCCAAAACACACCTTGTAAAGACGACCTCGAAGCATCCTGGTGTCGGCACAGAGCTTGTCTCGTGAATGCCGTGCTGATCCGCAAACAGTAAAAACCGTAAAACCCGAGGCCCAGAAGCGTGATCGCGATCGCGATGTTTTGCGTTTCGTTTTTTGACGTAGAGTCTCCACTTTTATTCAAAGAGCTTTGTTATGCATGTAAGCGGATTTTGGAGCAGAGGAGGGGGAATGTACGGAAGTCGAGCGGCGGGTGCCTGCGAAACAGGTACAATGTACTTTGTACATTTCGGACAACGCCACAATTTAGCGCCGCCGGTAGAGCGCAAAGCCCGTCCAGAAGTCAATCTCTGCCGCTGGGGCATGCAGGTGGGCGTCATTCTGCACCGCAATGCGCAGGGTCACATTAAAAGCACGCTGGTTCCCTCACTTTTTTTCGGAAAGAGAGGGTAGCTTTGTACAGAGAACTGTTGTTTCACCCCAATTCTGCCTTGCTTGACACTGCCACTCGCTTGAAGCTCGTTCTGTGTGTCCAGTAGACGGCAGAAAAATCAAAACACCAAAAAGGGATACACAAACAAGAGATCCAGAATCTGCAACAACCCGCATCGGGAAGCTGCGACTCGGTGCACTTCCCTTACAGCTTTGCAAACCGACGCATCTTCCCCTCTCACCGGCTGCCCATTTCCACGAGCACCGGTATTACATAAGCGAACAGTTCTCCTCGGTTTCTTCCATTTGTACAAGTACTTCGTACCGCCCTACTTTGAAAAGTACCGACGCCTTGTTCGAGGAATTGCGCAATAGACACAACGGGCAAGGAGAAAAGGAAGAACGAAGAAAAGAATAGGCAGTGCGGGAAAAGACAAGGGCCCCAATTCCTCGCCCGTCTCGGATTTTTTAATCGTCTGATTCCTCTATATTTCTTTTATTTTTTCACTTTGACTTTTTTTTTTTCTTCCACTCTTTCCCACTTCCCCGCTTCCACTTTTCAACACTGGCTTCGCTCCACTCCGATCTTCGCTGGCACCTTCGCTCTTTCCTGGCCAGCAGCAGAGGCAGAATACCCAGCGCGCTCTTGAAATCCGCCAGCGCGCTTTTAAAATCCGCAGCGCTTTCCACGCCGGTCGCTCGGTGGCCAGTGAAATTGCGTGATCACGGGACCGCTAAGCACCGCTATTATTCCAAGTATCATTGCTCCGGAGGTAGTGGTACTTTTGAGACTTTCACCCGCAGGCGACAATCGTCAGTCTCACAGCACCTCTCCATCCGCCCGCCGTCCTCGTGGAGCCATACCCGCCAAAACAGTCATACGGGCCGCACAGAGCAGCATCCATTGAATATCTTTCTTGACCTCCTGCAGAATTTCAAGCATTTGAAGCATTCGAAGCATACTCGGCATACTCAGCATATACATATACAGCGTCGCCACACCTCTCGCTCACATCGACCCGTCTGCCGCCGCAGCATCATCACCATGTCGGCCCCGACATCCGTGCCAAACATGGCCAGCATGACGGCCGCATCGACCAACGACATTCTTACACATTCGGGCGACGAGGCCGTGACATCATCGTCGTCGCGGCCGTCGGCAGAGGCGTCCTCGCAGCAGACGCCGGCATCATCCCAGGCCAACACACCACCTCAAGTCTACGAGTTCCCTACACAACGTCTACGCACACAGCAAGACCCGGCCAAGACACCTCTGGTCCTCGTCGTCTGTGGCTCCTTCAGTCCCATTACCATTATGCGTGAGTTTCGTCACCCTTTGTAGAGTTTCTTTGTTTGGTTCATATTCTGACCCATGTAGACCTCCGCATGTGCGAAATGGCCTCGGACTGGGTTCGCATGGTTGAGGACAACTACGAGGTGGTGGGCATCTACCTGTCGCCCGTCTCGGACGCGTACAAAAAGGCCAATCTCGCACAGGCCACACACCGTATCCGCATGTGCGAGCTGGCCGTCGAGGACACGACCAACTGCGTCATGGTCGATCCCTGGGAGGCCACGCAGCCGCGCTACGTGCCGACAGCGCAGGTCCTCGACCACTTCCGCAGCGAGATCAATGACCGTCTGGGCGGCATCCCGGCCGTCGGCAGCAGCGCCCGCAAGCCCGCGCGCGTGGCCCTTTTGTGCGGTGCCGACCTGATGCACTCGATGAGCACGCCTGGCCTTTGGAGCCCCGACGATCTCGAGCACATTCTCGGCGGCGACGGCGGCCTGTACGTGGTCGAGCGCCACGGCACGGATCTCGAGGAGGCCAAGCAGGAGCTCAGCCGCTGGACCGACCACATCTCGGTCATTCCCCAGGGTGTGCCCATTGACCTGTCTTCGACCAAGGTCCGTCTCTTTCTGCACAAGGGCATGAGCATCCGCTACTTCGTACCAACTCCGGTAAGTTTATTGCTCTTCAATTGTTTTGTTTCTTTATGTCTGTGCTCGCCGTCTAACAACCAGGTCATTGAATACATCATGGAGAATGGTCTCTACGGCGCCGGCAAGGACGTGCACCGCGACGAGGCACACCCAGACAAGGGCAAGGCAGCAGCTGGTGCTGATCTGTTTCAAAATCGTTAGCCGTCGTCGTTGGTCTCATGATGCCCCCGCCTCTTGACGCTCTTTCCTTTCTTTCCTCTCTTCTTTCTTTTTTCTTTATCCTGCATGACGTTTGTTTTTTTTTCATATTTTTTTTGTTTATTTTTAGGGACACGTTTGTATAGTACTACTGCCGTACTCGATACCTTTTACCTATTGGCAGGGTTAGAAATTTTAGTTCTTTTCATTCATTGATGATTCCCTGCGGTACAGTGAACCGCCCTTTTTTTGGGAATCATCTTTGCCACGCACACCTGAGGTCCTGTCTGACAAACCCCCTCTTTTTTGTATACATTAATGCGGCGAAGATATGGTATTGCTTTTTCTTTATATTTTTACTTTCTACCTACCTTAGACAATATGAATTTTTTTAGAGTATGCTTTTGCGAGTACCCTTGTGAGTGTTCAATTGTGAGACACACCTGTTCGGTGGGTTGGTGGCGGATTGGTGGCATGTCTCTTTTGTTAGCGTAGCAGTTTATTTCGCGCACTATTGCAGCACAGGGGCCTATCTGAGGTACCTATTTTGTATGGGAGCACCACTACGACGTAGCAGCTGTCAGCACCTGCAGTAAGCTAGAAAGCTCGCGTGTCATTTTTACCAGTTTCGTGGAGCTGCCCAGGCCAGACAACGAAACGTTGACCGGCATAAGCATGACAGTCGACCATTGCAACTCACGACAACACCCCCTTTTTTTTCGACCGTCGGCGTTTCCGTGATTTAGCTGTGGCGTGCCAACGACGCAGTCTGTGAGCGACAAAACGTTGGTTCTGTCTCAAGAGGCTTCGTTCGACCCAACTCGGCCCTGTTTCAAAAGCTCCAACACGAACACCTCCTCTCCTCTTCCTCCCCTTCGTCATCCTCCCACGATGGTGACAAAGCGCGCGGGCAAGGGCGCTGCTTCGGCAGCACGAAAGCCTACATCGACGCGCGAGCCGCCGGAGCCGTTCAAGCGGGCGCCCGAGAACATGAGCATGTTCTACGAGCGCCTGTCGCCCAAGTACTGCTACGTGGCGCACATTGACAGCCTGCCGGCGTCGTTTAAGCGCAAGATCTTTAGCGTGCCGGTGCTGCTCAACATTTGCATTGTGGCCCTGTTTGCGCTGCGCGTGTGGTACATTGGGCCGTACTATGTCAAGCTGATCGAGACGGCCATGGGCACGCCCAATGAGACGACGCTGGTGGCCAAGGAGATGCCGTGGAAGGATCTGGTGCTGGTCATTGGCCGTCGCGGCTTCACCATGATGCTCGACCTCGTGCTCGGCATCTTTGTCTGGCCGTGGCCGGTCGAGTTTTGCTTCGGCACCAAGCACGGCAACCCGGTCGGCTGGCGCCTGCAGGTCGGCTTCCGCAACAAGGAGATTTACGTGCGCCGCAGCCGCGACTGGTACTCGTCGACCAATGGTGCGCCGCGCGACGACGACAAGACCAAGAAGATTGACCTCGTCAACGACCTGGACGCCCGGCGCATGCTCGTGGCGCGCCTCGGCCAGGCCATGTCGCCCATGCTGACGCAGCAAAAGACGGGATACCTGACCATGGACGGCAACTGGGATCTCGACTGGGACCTCATGGTCTTTGCCACGCACCTCGTCGATAAGGAGGAGCTCGGCCTCGACGCCTTTTCGAACCGCGTCTTCTTCCACCACGACGAGTACGGCTGGCTGACCGTCGAGAGCATTGGCGGCAGCGGCCCCGGCGGCGGACAAGGTGCTGGTTCTGTCGACGAGGACGAGCGCCGCAAAAAGGTCTTTGCGTTCCGTGATGCTCTCGTGGCGCTCGACAAGGAGGACCTCTTTTTCCGGTGGATCGAGATTATCCAGTTTGAGACGAGCCGGGCGGGCGGGCTGTCTGATCCCAAGCGGCAGGCCGAGGTGGCCGAATTGGTGCGCACCGAGTTCAGTAACCAGGGCGTGGACTTTGACCAGCTTTGGGCTGAAACGGTCGGCCCTGACGGCCTTTTTGCGGACGGCCCGTCAGAGCAGTAATGGGAGAGTGTGGTGGTGTGGATTTCATACATAGGGAGAAAATCAGTATATTATATCATAGGGTTTTATTTCTACTATAAACGGGCTGGCATCAAAAAAAGAGATGGTTATCACGGATAGATACCGTGTTCTACGAATAAAGACTTTTATGAGAATGGAGCATGTCACAACAGGCAATCACAAATAATCAAAAGATTCCTTTAATTATAATTAAATCCTTTGACAGGAAGATTCCAGCAATACATCAAAGAAAAGGCTAAATCTTCCCACATACCGAGACAAAGATGGAACGATCCCGCTTGCATGAAAAAATCGCACTGGACACCGAGAAAAAGAAACCAAGAAATCCAAACCCCTATAGAACCCCATCCTTCGCTGATGACGAAGCGATGAATCTACATGTTTATTTCTTGGCCTTTTTCGGCTTGCCCAGTGCTGCTTCACGCTTCTTCGCCTCCTTCTTTTCAATCTCGGCTCTCCGAGCCGCCTCCTGAGCCTCACGCTCCTCACGCTCGGCCTGTTTCCGGGCAGCGTCGGCCTCGCGCTTCTCGCGGATAAGTTTGAGGCGCGCCAGGTCGGCCTTGGCCTCGTCCGTCTTGCCGGCCTCGTGCAGCTTGCGGTACCGCTCCTTGGCCTGTTGCGCCTCCAACGACTCGCGCTCGCGGCGCGACTGGGGAACGCCACCTGCCGCGGCCGCGTCCGCGGCCGCCTTGCCAGCTTTGGTGTTCAACCGCATGCCGCCCAGGGCAGCGGCGGCGCCATCAACCCCGTCGTCGTCGCTGGACTGGACCGGGTTCTTGGCCAGGTTGCGGCCGGCGCGCGAGTGGTTGGGGTTGGCGGGCAGGTCGTCGTCGTTGTCGTCGTCATTGTCGCCCTCGTCGTCGCTGGAGGGCAGATCGCCAACCTGGACGGCCTGGCCCTTGGCGCGGGCAATGGCGGCCTCCTTGCGGGCCTTCTTCTCCTTTTTGCGGTCCTCGCGCGACGCGGCGGTGACGACAGGTGCCTGACTGCGCGAGGGACCCTCGTCGCCAGACTCCTCGTCGTCGTCCTCCTCCTCCTCTTCGGAGCTGTTGTCGTTGCTGTCCTCTTCCTTGTCTGCCCACATGCTGATCTCGTTACCATCGGCATCAAGGGGCTGAAGATCACGGGAGAAGTGCTTGCCACCTAGATAAAAAAGAAAAAAGGGTTAGGCAGGACGTTCTTGTATACGGTGTATATTTGTGCACATTTCCCTTTTTTTGAGTTGTTTGATACTTACCTCCACGAGTAAACTTGCGGAACTTTCCACCACGTCCACGAGTGCTTGCGCCCCGTGCACCTGCTGCTGAACCGCCAGCCATGGTTGCTATTTGGTCGTGTAGATGTAGGAAAGAGTAGAGTTGAAGTGGTGAAAGTTGGTCGAAAAGCTTGCAAAGAGTCGAAACTTGGGCAGGCTGTGACGCAAAAGTCGAGATGAAAACGTGTGTTGTATGTGAAAGGACGAAAAGTAGAAAGGATTGGGCGCTTGCTCATGCAACGTGTGTCGTTTTATACGTACGTCGTATCTGCAGTGACAGCAAAGTCGAGAGTGTTGTATGATTCACACATGTAAGGACGAATGAGGGGGACGTGAGAGCTCTACGGTGGGGTATTTATACTGCTGCCGAAAAAGGCAGTCCGTTCAGAACTAAAACCTATCACATACTTATTGAGGCCGTCCCGCTAGGATTTTACTTTCAGCTCAAAGGATCGTACCTAAGGCTTTGGCGCTACCTACAATTTTTGTGAGTAGCCCACTGTAATTCTACGCTACCGATGAGGCTCTCAGGCTCGCTACCTACTGTGTTGATGCCCGGATCCGAGTGCTTCTTTTCGCGCCTTTGTTTATTATTACGATCGGTAAAATCTATACAAAAATCTTTTACAGATTAGCCTAAGTGGTTTCTTAAAAAAATGTGCACTTTAACCTCTCTTGGCGCATTCATCGGAATCGCAGTGCAAATCGTTCACACCCGATGAAATGATGGTGTGCAACCTCTGCAACTGAAAGACTCATGTCGATTCGATCAAAAGTATAGCACGTGAGTCATCACACACGACGCCAGCCACTCAAATCTCCACTTTTTAGTTCCTTTAAATATCTGCGGTAGCTGCAAATTTCTCGACTGCGCTTCCCCTTTTTTCTCTCCTTTTTCTTCTTCAAACTGAAACAAATCCTTCATATTCACTCTGGCTTTTGCACTGTACCGTGGCAGGTCTTGGAGGGGAAATTGGAGGAGAGAAGAAGCCACAAACATCGACTACTTACCCTTTCGGTGCCGTGTTCAATGTTTTTGAGCACGTTGGCACCGAGAGAAATTTTTCGGTCGATACAAACTTTCAAACAGGACGGCAAGAGAGCTTAAGAGAGCTTCAAGTCTTATCTATTTTGTGAACACGCGTACATGTTGAGTAGATCATCTACGCCAGTGGCCTTCTTGGCAGCTCTCTTGGCCAGCGGCGGCGCTGTGGACGCGCTGTCGCGTTTCCGTGGCGGCAAACCTGCGGTATCTTTTACGTCCTTTATGTCCTTGATGTCCTTCATCTCCCTCAGAACTTCTCTGGCGCGTCTCGCAAGCTCTTTTCTTGTCCGTATAAACACAAAGGACCGACATGGCTGCGGATATGTGCCGACATTGCGGCCCTCGAGCACGCGGTCGACACCTAGACTGATCAGGGCCGTGTCTCTACGGCCGTCTGCCAAACACGGCTGGTCATCCTCGCCGGTGGCCTGCTGGATGCTTTCGTCGGTGTAGCCCTCGCTCTCCAAGAAGCTGTAGAGCTGTGTGCCCCAGAGCAGAGCTTCGTATGGAGTGCTTCCCTCTTCGACCATGCTGAGCGTGACAGCAGCATTGCTCGCCGCACTGCTGGCCATACGGCCGGCACCCCGTCTGTACGCGTCCGACGTGTCGCGCGCGTCGCCTTTCCCGCCTTTCCCGCCTTTCCCGGAAAAGGCCGTCCAGCCCGTATTGGCAGCGATGCGCTGGACCTGCGACCATGCTCCCGGCGGGCTATTCTCGTACCCGGCCGGCGGCCGTCGGGAGGCATCGGCACGGGCGTCGTGCACCTGGACAGACACTTCGTAGCGCGCCAGCCGCGGGAAGCGCGCCGCCAACGTGAGGCTGAACTGCGTCAAGCTGTCGCTGATGCCTCCCCAGAGCCGCAGCACGCGCAGAGCAGGAAAGGGACGAGACGCGTCGGCGCGGAGTGACCAGTCTCGGAATAAGCGATCGCTGATGTGCGGCGTGAAGGCTGGCCACGAGCTGCTGTGACCGGTGTGGCCGTCATGGCCAGCATTGTCCTGCTGCTGCAGAGGCGGCTCCCATCGCTCGCTGGGCGGCATATGCCTCTCCAGGATCTCGAGCACGCCGAGGTTGGGCATCGTCGCCAGCTGGACGAGGGCCTGGTGTCCAAATGCGCTCGCGGCCGATGTATCTGGGTCGGCCATGATGCGGAGATGCGCCACAAAGTCGGCCAGCGGTGCGGAGAGAGAGGCGATGCAGGGCCCCAGCAGGTCTTGCGAATCTCGAGAGCCTTGTGACTGGTGTGGCGGCCGACGCATCTGCCAGCAATACAGCTCGGGCGGTCGTTGCTCCGTGCTGGGCAGAAAGAGCTTCCATGTATGCAAAGAGAAGCTACCGCTTTTGTGGATGGCTGCCTTCAGGCTGGCACGCTGCTTCTCGCTGAGCGGTGTCATGTGCTGCGGCGTGAGAGTTTCGCTGTTTCGCGCCAAGACCGTGATGGCCATGGCGGCCAGGCTCCGAGGGCCCTGCCTTGCTGTAGATGCCGATAAGGGTTGGCCATCGTCGGGATCACCTGGATCTGTGTTGGCTGATATGGTAGCCATTCCATTAAATGAGTTTGTGACATGTGCGGAGTGTGGATTGCAAGGTTAAAGTTGGAGTGTCTATTTGCATCTTCCGTGGAATGTCTTTTACAGGATTTTGGAAGGCAAAGTGGACGAAAGTACCTTGCCGCCAAAAATATATGGCAAGGTACATGACTAACAAAATCACAAAATACGGAGTACACTCTCATCCTCGCAAACACACCAAGCAAGGAACTCCAGCAACACACACAGCATGATGAGAGCGAGAGAAAAAGAATAAAAAAGCAAGTACTATTTTGTATATACATTTACGCGTAAAAAGATATATCATAGCATATCACATCAAACACAAAAAGAAAAAGAAAAAAAAAAGACGATGAGAAAAAGCCGCCCCATTCCTTCACGCCTTTTACAGCATGGGCTTGAGGTCGTCGGCCACGGCAAACGGTGCCTCAGTCTTGGCCTTGATCTCGTCGACGGTGACGCCGTCGGCAATCTCAATGAGGGTCAGGCCGCGGCCGAGGTCGACCTTGAAGACGCCGAGCTCGGTGATGATGAGGGAGACGCAGGCCTTGCCGGTCAGGGGGAAGGCGCACTGCTTGACAATCTTGGGGTTGCCCTTCTTGTCGGTGTGCTCCATGGTGACGACGACCTTGGTCGAGGTGGGGTTGCTGACGAGGTCCATGGCGCCGCCAAAGCCCTTGATCTTGCCGGGCAGCATCCAGTTGGCCAGGTCGCCGGTGGCGCTGACCTGCATGGCGCCCAGGATGGTCAGGTCGATGCGGCCAGCGCGGATCATGCCAAAGCTCTCCTCGCTGCCAAAGACGGCGGCGCCGTCGTTGAGCGTGACCGTCTCCTTGCCGGCGTTGATCAGGTCGGCGTCCTCCTCGCCCTTGCGCGGGTACGGGCCCAGGCCCAGGATGCCGTTCTCGCTCTGCAGCTGCACCTCGACGTCGGCCGGCACAAACTTGGGCGCCAGCATGGGCATGCCGATGCCCAGGTTGGCGTACATGCCGTTCTTGAACTCCTTGGCCGCGCGCCGCACGATGCGCTCGCGCTTGGCCGCCGTCTCGCCCGTGCCCAGCGTCTTGGCCGCCTTCTCGGCCTCCTCGGCCGGGTCCAGCGTGTACACGCGCTTCTCAATCTCCTTGGGCGCCGTGCTCTGGATCACGCGCTGCACGTAGATGCCGGGCACGTGCACAAACTCGGGCGCAATCTCGCCGGGCTCGACAATGTGGTCCGCCTCGACAATCGTCACCTTGGCGTTGCGCGCCATCGCGCCGTTGAAGTTGTTGGCCGAGCGCCGGAACTGCACGTTGCCCAGGCGGTCCGCCTTGTACGCCTTGATAAAGGCATAGTCGCCCGCAATGCTCTCCTCCATCAGGTACGGCCGGCCGTTGAACACGCGCACGTCCTTGGGCTGCGAGAACTGCGCCGGCGTGCCGTCCGCCTTGTTGCGCAGCGGCAGCTCGCCCGTCTGCACCACCGTGCTCAGCGCCGCCGGCGTGTAGAACGCCGGGATACCGCGTCCGCCCGCCGCGCACCGCTCGGCCAGCGTGCCCTGCGGCGTGAGCTCCAGCTCAATCTCGCCCTTGAGGTACATCTGCTCAAACGTCTTGTTCTCGCCAATGTACGACGCAACCATCTTGCGCACCTGCTTCGACTTGAGCAGCTTGCCCAGGCCGTGCGAGTCCGTGCCGGCGTTGTTGGACACCGCCGTCAGGCCGTTGACGTGCGGCATGTCGATAATCGTGTTGATCAGCGTGTCGGCCACGCCCGACAGACCGAAACCACCGCACAGGATCGTCGTGTTGGGCTGGAGGTCCTTGAGCGCCTCGGCCGCCGACGGGTACACCTTGTTGATCTCGGATCTCCGCGCCGTGACCGAGAATGAGCGGGCAAGAAGAGCGGCATGCTGAGAAAGAGGGGGAGAGAGAAAAAGTGTCAGCGCGTTGGGTTTGGAAAAATAGGACAAGCCGAGTAAAGATCTCATTTTTAAAAAAGGCTATTACATACGTTGTTGCCATACTTGGAGTAGGCGCGAAGGCCTCTCAAACACGTTGCTGGGGACCGCATTGTGAGGGGATATGTGTGTGTGATGATTTGCAGGAGGAAAGTCAAGCACGACGGGATGTGTAAGAGAGAAAAGGAAAAGAGACAACCAGAAGGAAATAAAAAAAGGAGAAAAAAGGAAGGAGGGTAAGAGGAGGGCGGAGAGAAAGTCGGGGTAGAAATGGAGGGCGGGGAGAGGGGGAAGAGAAAGTGGAATTGCCTGGGATTTTTTTCCTCTCTGTTACTTGTGAGGCTGCGACGGGTTCACGCTGATGATCAATACCGATGTAATAATAAATAGCACCGGGGAAAAGACGCAGGACGGTCGTGGGTGCTGGCGCTACCACAGGTACAAGAAGTACGGAGTATCTGGTGGGCTCATACAAAGTACCGGGTACGTCCAAGACCGGGGAATCAATTTGCCAAATTCGGCATAAAGATACACGCGGACGAACAAAACTGTACCTGGGAAGAAGCCGTCTACGTCTACGAGTAGTACCTATACTCCATACTGTGGGCCGACAAAATGACAAGCCAGGCCCCTCTCGACAAGAATACAGCCCGGGTCGTTCAGTTTTGGGGTTTTCGGTTCATCTACGATACATCGGCAAAAAGTCAAAGTGTCCCCGCGCGTGGCAACTGGTGACTTTACTTCCCGGGGACGAGCCCGAAGTGCGGAATGTGGGATGTAGGTACCTGGTACTTGCGCTTTACTGCGGCTGGCAGCGGGAAGGAGCCATGAAGGTGCCGCCAAGCCGATTGAAAAAGAGCATGACCCAAATATCCCAACCTACCACGCATTTTCGCGTCCTTGCTCTCTTTTACACTCCTTCAAAAAGCTTAACGGACGCTTTTGAAAGGATATCATATAGGAAAAGACGTCTCTTGAACTCCAAATTCCCCTCACGAAAATAAAAGCCGTAAAAAAAAAAAAGAAAGAAAAAACATAGAGCCGGCCGTGTTTTCCCTATTTCCGTAACCTCTTCCGAAACGGCGCTTGCCCACCTCGGCATTTCTTCCGCGCCTGCCTCTAACAGAAAACATACTCCGTACAGTGCCTCGTAAAAATCCTAGCTCCCTTTCGGGCTGTGGCTCCGTCACACGTGACGCGCACTGCCGAAGCGCGGGGCGCCCGCCCCGGAGTGTCCCCGCAAACTGCCAAAACGAACGAGACTGGTTACTAGGAATTAAGGATCCGAAAAAAGTCAGCGCGACATCGGCCACTCGACGTTGACGATATTCCGTAGGGTAGTTTTCGTGCTACGAGTACGGGGGAATACGGGCATGGTATAAAAAGTAACTACGGAGTAGTACGTCCATACCTGCTTCCACATAAAAGACAGAAAAGGCATGTAGGTCGTGTGCGGAATTATCAAGTGGATTTAGAATATCCTAAAGATGTAGCTTGTAGCAGAAGAGAATAAAATATAAAACAACAGACGTGGAAAAGAGCAGTACAAAAACCACAACACCTCCCGCCCGAAATTGGAACAAAAAGAAACCAAATGCGAGCAAAGACAAAGAATAAAACATGAGAGAAAAAGCACAAGATAGGTGTATCCGATAATAATGCCAAAAAAAAAGAAAAGAAAAGCAGTGAAACAGAAACTCAACCGCTTCTGTCTTGAAAACTCCCAAGCACGCCCATCCTCCATCGTGATGTTTTATTGTGGCTCGGTTGACCTGGTCACCATGGGTCAGGCCGTCCTATGCGAGATAATTCTATCCGTGATATGCGCACGGCATTGTCGTCCAGGTGCTGCATTTCGACTCATCCTCCTCTCGCCCTTCTCCGTCCTCCCCGTCCTCCCCTTGGTACCATGGCTCCCCCTCTTGCCCGCCGTGGCATCACCCGGAGTCTTCGTGCCATCTCTAAAAACTGATCCACGTCATCCAGTGTCGGCCGCCCATCAGCCATCCGCCGGACCCTTGCTATATCATCACCGCTGATCATATCTCTTATGCTCATTATTTGTCCCCTTCGTACCATCCCCATCGCCCTCAACATGGCCCGATCGAGCATGTCTAGTACTTCCTCCATCGGAGGCATATGATGCATCGCTGCTGGTGTCGTAGGCATCATGTCTCGTGTCCGCATTGTGTCTCTCGCTTGCCCTTGCTAAACAGGCTGCGTACGAGCTCCGGCGCTGTCCTGGTTGAAAGTCCAACGGCCTGATTGGTTAGTAACGAGCGAGAATAAACGAGAAAGAAAAAGAAAACATCAACCATCTCGGAGCAACACTCACCATGTGCCAGACTGTCGGCCGTGTACTCGAGGAGAATGACGCGCCGCTTGTTACAGTACGCCGTCTTGTCCATGATGTCGACCTTCATCTTGGAAAGCTCGTTGGCAGGCTTTTCAAACATTTCCGACAGCGCCTCGACGGCCATCTCGAGATCCTTCTGGTTGTCCTCAAACAGCTCCGTGACATTGTTGCGCGCGAGGTAGAAAGCAAAGGCGTACGTCCACTTGAGCGTCTGGCGGCACGTCTGCAGCGCTTCGGATGCTGCCTGCAGATACTGCACCTCGATCCAGGACATGCCCGACGACGTCTGCAGCTGCACCATCTTCTGCTCGGTGCGCGTCGCAATGTCCTTGTCGAGACGCGCCGACTGCTCGTGGTTGGCATAGCGGTTGTAGTAGTGCAGGTACCGCTCGAGCGAAACGCGGGATCTAGCCTGCGCGTCGCGGGCATCGGTGCCGCTCTTCTCCTCGAACCGGTTGCAGTTGTACCAGCTCGTGCCGTGCTCCGACCACAGGCCCATGCAGACCCAGCAAAAGTCGTGCTTGCATTTGCGGCACGTCATGTGGTTGCAGCCGCCATTCTTCTCAATCGTCGAGTTGCACTTGGGGCACTCCTTGGTGTTGGCCGAAATCCAGTTGGCCGTCTCCGAATCGTCGGCACACTTCTTCAGCCACAGCTTGACCAGGTTGCACGGCGCCGGCTGGTGGTCCGTCCGGCTGCACCCAAAGCAGAACCGGTAGCCGCACCCGCACTCGACCGTCGGCACGATGCGCTCCAGATCCTTCTTGCGCACAGCGCAGTCCACGGCGTTCTCGCAGTCCGGTGCCGGGCACCACTTGAGGGACTCCTTGTCTTCGACGTATGTCCGGTTCAGCAGCTCGTGGTACCGGTCCACCAGGTCCGGCGTCACCAGCACGTCCAGCGCCTTGGCGTCAATGATGCGGCCGCAGTCGGCCGTCGGGCACTGTATTCGCGCCGCCTCGCCCTCTTCCCGGATCTTTTGCGTCAGGTATTGGCGGTAGCAGTCAATGCAGTAGCGGTGGCCGCACTTGAGGGCAAACGTCTGAAGATCGTCGCCGTCTTCGCAGCAGATATCGCACACAAAGCCCGGCACCGTCTCCAGCTTGGGCGGCCCGCCAACGTTGGGGCCCAGGCCAGCCGCCTCGAGCACCTTGGCCGGCCGGTCCATGTAATCTTCCATCAGACGTTCCCGGTTCCATCGAAAGTGGCGCAGCAGAATGGCCGCGTCTTCGGGCCGCATCTCGAGGATCATGTCGACTTCTGTCACGAGGTCGGCTTGCTGCTTGTCGAGATCTGCGGGACTGTAGACCTTGAAGTCCACCTCGTAGCCCTTCTTGCGCTTATTGTCTGAGACGACTTCTTTGGCCATCGCGAGGTCGGCGTCATCCACCTCATCGTCAAAGTCGGCAAAGTCTGTAAGAAAAAAAAACAAAAGTTAGAATGATATACCAAGACGCGCCAAAATCTCAAAAGCAAGACTGCTCACCCTCGCCGTCCGACATCAGGTCATTGTTGTCGCTATCGTCGTGCATGACGTCGTCGTCACTAGACGCCAGCGAAATCACGTCCTCGTCGTAATCCATGGCGCCCTTGGGTGTCGAGTTACTGGTGGCTGCTGTTGTTCTTGCAGTTGCCGTCGTTGTCTTGGGCGCTGGCACCTCTGACACGTCGTCGTCGTCGCTGTCCAAGACGGTAATCACCTCTGGCACCGCAGGCTTGGGCAGCGTCGGGGAGGGTGTGCGGGTGTTGCCCGCGGTCGTGTTGGCCTGGTTGGGGCCCTCAGATGGGGTCCTCCTCTGGCGAAGAGAACGGCCCTCGGAGGGAATCGTCGCCTCAGCGGCTTTCCGCTTGGTTGGTCGAGGAATGGTGAGGACTGTGAGCGGGCTCGTCAGGCAACGCTGGCGAGCCAAATAGAGGAGAGACGGTTGGACAGGGTCGTGATGGCGATATGGAGGTGATGGTCCGATACGAGATAAATGAGAATGGACAGAGAGCTCGTGTAGGTGGTGTTTGGGGTGAGTGCAGTCACGCTTTGCTGACGAAGGGGCAACTGCGTGAGGGCGTGAGGCAAAAACAGAAAGTGAGAAGAGCGAAAGAGGCTGGATGAAATCTCGCTTGCACTAGAAACGATGCTATCAGGGGGCGGTGCTAGGCTGAGAACAAAGTGAATGCAAAAGTAGTGGTGTTGATGGTTGGGAAAGAAGGAAAGAGTGCACTGTTTTTTGTGGATAGGATAAGTTGGGCGGCGAGAAAAGGATCTGTCAGACGAGGCGTCTCAGGGCAAGGCAGCGATTGGAGGCTGAAAGGGAAGGATGTAGTGGGTGGCGATTACAGAGAAGGAAGGGGCGGCGGCGGCAGTAGCGGCCCAGCGCCTACGGAAACGATTAGATAAGTCGGGCACTACGAGCGCTACGAGAGAGCACTACGGGGAACTGCCAGAAGTGGACTGTGGCTTGGCCGTGCTAAAAATGCACTATAAGATGCACGGCTTTCATGGTGAAAAACGAGCAAGGTAATGAAAGAGGAAGGAGGGTCAAAGATGGCTGATGTTGCCTGGAGAGCATGGTGCTCAGGCAACGATTCCAGTATAGAAAAAGGGAGTCGCGGCAGGAATCCTCTTTTACGGCAAATGCACACATGCATGTACATCTACCCATGCAGCATGTAAGCGACAATGTGAGGTAAGATACAAAGCGTGCAGCTGCGGGTTTTTACGTGAATAGGCACCGAAGACGGCGTTCTAGAGTCACGTGCCTTTAGCGACGTCATTGATTGACCTTCAAAGCGTGGTTTGTTATATTTCGCGTTATTTTTCTAGTCTTTGTTTTATATCGAGAGCTTTCCATTCTGGTCTTTCTCCTCACAAGGCGACTCTGAATAACCATCGTTTTAACCGAGGAGGTATCAATTGGACGCCCTGTCTAACCCAGGACCTTGTCGGCCATGGATACTACCAACGACTGTCAGTACGCGGTACAATGACGCAAGGGAGGAGGGCAGCTTTCACCCGGTCTTCCCCTGAATACTCGAAACAACTTACGGTTGGTGCCAGTGCTGTCCGGCTCGACGTGAATGCTCTTGACCTTGCCGTTCTCGATGACAAGGGCGTATCTCTTGGAGCGAAGACCGCCAAAGATGGGAGTAGCGTCAAAGTCGAGCTCGAGTGCCTTGGTGAAGTCGCCCGTCTGGTCGCCAAGGAAGCGGATCTGCAAAGGAGAAAAACAAAGAAAAGCGATGGTCAGCGAAACAAGTCATTTGTGTGTTGGCGGTGGTCGACAGCGTAGTACAAGTACGCACCTTGGACGATTGGTTGGGGTCGAGGGCCTCGGCCCACGCCTTGGTGCTGTCAATGGTTAGCAGATTGATCTAAAAACAAAAAGGAGGCTCGAGAATATAAAGAGCAATATACACCCCGCCAAAGACCTCGGAGGCATGGCCATCGTCCACCTACACAAAAGCATCATTGACCGTCACGACAAAGACCTTGCCAGCCTGCGACAGTTTGGGGTGGTTGATGTACGAGGGGACGTGCGTCTGCGAGCACGCTCCCGAGAAGGCACCGGGCACGCCGATGATCAGGCCGTTGCCGCTGCCAATCTCCTCGGCAATGTTGACCTTGTTGCCGGGGCTGTTCTCCACAAGCTCGAGGCTCGGGATGGACTGGCCGACGCTGACAGCCGCAGGACGCGTCGCGTGGAACGCGCGGGCGGCGGCAGGCTGAGCAGCCATGCGCAGAGCAGCTGTTGCCGGACGGAACACACGGGATGCCATGATTGAGGGGGTTTGGGGATGTGAGAGAAGAGGTGGTAAATATCGTTGTGGTTGTTGTTTTTGTTGGAAGGGGGGGTTGGAAGTGGAAGAGGGAAGCTCTCAATGAAAGCGGAGAAGCAGCAGCCTCTGTGTACCAGCGGGAAGGGAACGTGGGCGGGGCGTAAAAAGATACAGGGCGTCTGTACTCCGTAGGGAACCTCTACGGGGAGCTTGGGGGTCGGTGAGTGCCGGAGCTACCCACTCTAAAACGCCGAAAGTGGAGCTACGGGGGTTGCACGAATGCGCCCTATCATCCTTGTCAGTGCATGCGAAGTACCTACCTCCTGCAAGTCATGTTTATTGCTGGTTGAAGTTGTGCAAAGTCCCTGCCTTTTGTATTGATTTACATCGGAGATTTTATTGTTTTTTTTTTTTTTGGTTTTTCTGTTTCCTCGTGTGGCACTTGGTTTCTACCATTTTTTTAAAAAAAAATCTGTTTATCACGAGTATTAAAACAGTTTCCTACGGGGGCTGCAATAATCGGAGTGTACCTACCCATCGAAATTTCGTGACAGAACGGATGATAGGTATGAAATTGGATGAAGCGCTGTTTCATGTTTAGGTCCGACCATGGAGTTTGGCAGCAACAATGGATATATTCCATATGAGAGAACATCAAAATATTACTCCTCGTAACGACTGCGAACAAGAAGTTTCGAACTTTGCGGGTATCAAGTATTGACCACACGCCGGCAAGGCGAGTCCCACAGTGTGTATCACTAGACGAGGAGGTTTGCTTATTATCGATGTAAGCTCCTCCATTGCAGAATATGATATGGGTGGCTGGCTTCTGGCTTTGCGGTGTGCTTATAATAGCGTTCTGTTCAACAAGGCGACCAGTCTTGCTATTAGAAGTACTGCTAGAGTTCTCGGGCCGTAGGTCGTGAGATATATACCTGGCACAATGCCCCAACCTCGTTGTCTGTCCTCGCATCAGAATAGGTATCAAAATGTGATACATGTATAAACCGGCCTCAAGGGATATCCCCGCCCCTCACTTCAAGCCCACTCTGCAACTCTATCACAAACGATACAAAAAAGGCTGCACAGATGCTTCATAATTTTTATTCATACGTCATCTTCCCATATATTCATTACTTGGACTTCACGATGACGCTGCCGCAGACAGCCTGTCACGTATGTGGCGCATGACCTGGCTACCCTCGGCGTCATTGGCGGCCGCCTTGATGCCGGCAATGGCAATGGTCTTATCACGCGACTTTCCGCCGCGAGCGATTTGGACATCGGATTTTGGAATTTTGAGAGTCTAGTGAGAAGATGATGGTTAGAGTCGTTGGTTTTTTTCTTTATGTTTTCTGGCGCACCTTGCAAATCACATCCACGACGGCCTTGTTGGCCTCGCCCTCTCGCGCCGGGGCCGATATGCAGATTTCCACAACATCGTCCGAGATGGACGTGACGCCTTCGCGTTCTTTGCTGGCGCCCGGCTTGACATGGCACTGGAGGTAGAGCGTGCCGGCCGTGGCCTCTTTGGCAGCGGGAATATAGCGAAGCACGGGAAACATTATGGATGGTGCAGCGCGGCCAACAGCGGCCATGAATGTGGATGGAGGTTTGGCCGTATTTTAAATGTGTTTTTGGCAAAGATTGGGTGTTGTTTTTGTTGGGCGGATTTGCACTAAAAAGCCCAGTAAAAAATAGCTGGAGACATGGGTTGGGTGACAAAAAGGTACAAGGGTACCTTGTCAGCCATGAGACCAAATGTGGATTTACAACGTCCATGGGCGAAACAAACGCTCGTACTCCGTATCTTACATATTGAGTTATCTTGCATTGTATAAAGACGACAAGTGTATATCAAATGTAGTTTTCTCAATGTATCATAAGATGCCAAAAAAAGAAAAGAGAAAAAAAAAAGACAGGCTGTAACAACGTCCTGCGCTGCGTCATATCGTCGTGGCAAGGCCTCCTCTAAACACGGGCTGCATTGAATGTAGATCTAGCGCACGCCCCTGCCTCGCGCTCTGGCCAGCCCGCTAGGCCGGCCCCCGCGCGTGCTTGGCGCCCCGCGTGTTCCTGGAACACCACGACCTCCACGCCTCGTCGCCGTGCTTCCTCTGCCGGCGGTTGCGGCTGTGCGTGCTGGCTTGGGTGTTTGCAGTCGCGATGTGTTCTTTGTGGCTGTCGGTGGATTGTCGACGAATGATGTGTCGGTTGTCCTATAGTGGTCTTAGAAAACGTATGAAACGGCCATGGGAAATCATTTGGGCAACAAAGCATACATGAATGTGGTCTCGCCGTCGAGATCGCCTGGCCGTCGGCCGGGATGGGCAGTGGCAGCTCCTGCTGCTGCTGCTGCCTCTCTTTGTTGTGCTCTCTTGAACGATTCGGAAATGGGGCCCTGCCAGCGCAATAAAATCAGCATCCTTTCTTCGTATCAACTATGAACAGCCAAACTCGCAACAAGCTTTCTCACCTCTGGAAAATCAACACAGTAGGCATTCATGTTGAGACCGTAAAGGAAGCTGGCAAAGCTCTCGCTGAAGCGCGCCAGACTCTCGTGCATGAGCTGAAAATGCATCATGTTGGCCTCGAGGTCGGCCATGGCGTCGGACAGCTCAGCAAATGCGGGCTCAAATTCGTTGAGCGGGAAAGGCGCATCGCCGAGGACGCTCTCGCGGGCGGACTCGCGAAACGACGAGCGCGACGATGGCCGGAGCGGTGTGGTTGGCCGCGGTGTTGTTGGTCGCGATGTACGTGTCCGAGACGACGATCGCATGTCTGTCGCCATGCCGTGCTGTTCAGACATGGTGTGTGTGTGTGTGTGTGGTGGCTGTCTTGAGTCGTGTTACGAGGTGTGGTGACGAAAGCTTGCCCGCGCCGCGTATTTGGTATGACTTTGTGGGCGACGCGTCGCGACGGCGGGGTACGCCAAAGCACATGACAAACTGCCATAGTGGGAATGCGGACAAGTGCATATACAGGTATCTCGGTACTTCGTACTCCTCTTTACTTGCATATGCATAACCCCACACTGACATCGCACTTTTTTTTTCTGATAGGAACCCGCCCGGAAGCACCGGGCGACAGTCGAATCCGTTACATCCTATGCCGCCTTCCCAACCGTGTCGCGAAAAGTACCTCCGTCTCTAGTGCGGCCAGCGCTGTGCAACTGACACATCCCAGTGGGCCAACGCCACTGAATACGACGGCTGGCACCTGCTCCGTGCTCCGTAATGCTGAGCTTTCATCCCACCGGGAGCAACTAAGGACGATGCAACGGTCGTAGACAGAAAAAAAAAATTAAAATAAAAGCTCTTAACGTACTAGGACAGTCGGAGTGCAACACAAGTACCTCTTTTCGCATAAACTCGACCGCCTTTTGTCTTTTATTTTGTTGGCATTAGTTGGCGACGGCTGAAAGGTACTGAGCAACGTACGAAGATATCCCTTTTTTTCTGTAAAAAGTGCAGCGTTGCGCGGCGATCCATCAAATTCCCCGCTGTTGGGCGGCCAGTTATCCGAGATCGTTCATTACCATTCCTTCCCATTTTTTTGCTTTTTTTTTTCCTCTTTATTTTTTTTAATCCGCTCCACGCCGGCGCACGAGACCAAAAGGAGCACTGCCTCGTAATATAACGACCGCTACTTCCGCCAGCCAATTCCAGCTGTAAGCGAACAGCCTACCTACGGAGTACATAATACAGCAGTAACAGCTACTTGCCTACGTTGTATTTTGTGTGCTGACGGGCTATACTTTTCTGACGGGCCAACAAAAAGTCTGCAGCCTTCATCTTTCTATCAGTATCTTCGCATTGACTCTCCTCACACTCCCATATGAGGCTGCTCTTTCGCTTGCATCGCACAGCAGCAGCAGCCACACCACTACCGCCGTCGAATCTTCTCCAGCTCGTGCGCCCGTCCCGGACACAGCCGTTTCTCCTGCGGACATCGAGTCTACCGGCAAAGCCCGTCTTGCGCCGACCATTGAGCACTGTCTCGGTGAGAAACAGCACTCCCGTGAAAGCCAGCCCGTCTCTCCAAGCATCTACTGCGTCCATTGGCACCATTGGCGCTGCTGCTCTTGCTGCCTCGATCGCCGCCTGTGCTTCGCTGCTGTACTACGCATACTCCGACAAGGATAGCGACCAAGCCGCCGAGAGCACCGACATTGCCGACACTGCCGTCTTTGCCACTCAGAATCAACAACTGCTGCCCGATATGGCTCCCGAGCTCGCCCCCGGCCGCGTGGGCAACCTGACGCCCGAGCAGGAGGACAAGCTGCGGCAGCTGTGGATGGCGCTCTTCAAGGTGTACCAGTACGAGGGCCTTACTGCTACTACTGCTACAGACGACGGCGCTGCCGACGGCGGCGCCGATGCTAACGATGCGGCACCATCTGCGCTCACACGGGAAAACACCGACTCCGTCAGCTCGGCCGCCGGGGGTGACGGTAAGAAGAAGGAGAAGAAGAAGCGCAGCTTGTTTAAGCGGTCCAAGAAGGAGGAGGGCACCACAGCAGCAGCAGCAGCAGCAGCAGGCTCAGCATCAACATCGACAGCCGACGACGCCTCGTCCGTGGCGGGCGTGACCAAGGGCGTCGCCCACGTGGACCTGGCGGCCGTCAGCGAGGACGACAAGTACGGCCAGGGCAAGGTGTTCCAGGAGGCGCTGGCCAACTTGACACCCGAGACGATCCGCGCGACGATCTGGTCCATGGTCAAGCACGACCACCCAGACGCGCTGGTGCTGCGGTTCCTACGGGCGCGCAAGTGGGATGTGGACAAGGCGCTCGTCATGCTTGTGTCGACGATGCACTGGCGTGCCAAGGACATGCATGTCGATGACGACATCATGATCAAGGGCGAAGGTGGCGCGGCAATCGAGGCGGAGGGCAAGACGGACGCCGACGACAAGGCCAAGAAGCTCAGCGCCGACTTTTTGGCGCAGCTGCGCATGGGCAAGAGCTTCATCCACGGTACCGACAAGCAGGGACGGCCAATTACCGTTGTGCGCGTGCGTCTGCACCACCAGGGCGATCAGGTGGAGGAGAGCCTGGAGCGGTGCACCGTCTACACCATTGAGACGGCGCGTATGGCTCTGCGCGAGCCCGTTGACACGGCGGTAGGTCAAAAATTTTTGCTGGCCAAGTTTTTTTTTAACTTCTTTCCCCACTAACAACAAACAGACCATCATCTTTGACATGTCGGGCTTCTCGCTGGCCAACATGGACTACACGCCCGTCAAGTTTATGATCAAGTGCTTTGAGGCCAACTACCCCGAGTGCCTGGGCGCCGTGCTCGTTCACCGTGCCCCCTGGCTCTTCCAGGGCATCTGGAAGATTATCCGCGGCTGGCTCGACCCCGTCGTCGCCGGCAAGGTGCACTTTACCAACAACGTCAAGGACATGGAGGAGTTTATCAGCAAGGACCACATCATCAAGGAGCTGAGCGGCGACGAGGACTGGGAGTACGAGTACATTGAGCCCGTGCCCGGCGAGAACGACCGCATGAAGGATACCGAGACCCGCGACAAGCTGCTCGCCGAACGCGAAAAGCTCTACATCCAGTATGAAGCCAGCACCCTGCAGTGGCTGCGCGCCACCGACGCCGACGAGCGCAGCCGCATCCGCGCCCAGCGCAATGACCTCGCCGCCGAGCTGCGCAAAGACTACTGGCAGCTCGACCCTTACATCCGCGCCCGCTCCATCTACGACCGCATGGGAAACCTGCAGCTGGGCGGTGGCGTCGACTTTTATCCCGCCAAGTTGGCAGCAGCAGCAGCAACAAATGGCAACGGCGTCTCGCCAGACGACGTGGACTAGAATAGATATTTGAAAGACAGGGAGAGAGACAGAGAGAGAGAGAGAGAGAGAAAAGGGAATCGTTGCCTATTTTATATTTTTTTACATTGAATAATTTTCATTAGTCTTGGGTTTTTACTTTCTCGCTTTACTTTCTGTACAATCAAGACACCCCTTGGAAACCACCCTCTGCACCTGAACTCCGCTCAACACCTCTTCCCGCCAAAACCCTGCCCAAATGCCCGTCGTTGTGTAAAACTCCCAAATCATCGTGTCATCATCTCAGTCTCAAATGTCGTCACTACATAGGTGGCCATCTCCCTCAAGGGCCAAGGGCCAAGGTCAGATGCTCGCCGCCAAAAAGAGCCTTCGCTTAGATGCGAGACTTGATCTCTTCGGCCAGAGCCTTGAACTTGTCCATGTCCGTCGGCTGCTGAGGCCAACCAACACCGAGGCCCTCTGTCTCGTTGGGCTTGGGAATCTACAAGGTACAAAGAAATAGAGGTTAGTCGTAGGAAAACAATATCGAGACTTTTCTGAGGGTTTTTTTGGTCTCTTACCATGTGAAAGTGAACCTGCACATCTTGTTAGCATTTGCACTCCTATACACGCTTCTATACGCGCTTCTTCTCTCACTCCAACTCCTCTCATCTCCCAATCTCCCAGTACGTACGTGAGGCACCTCCTGGTGAGCAATCTTGCCATTGTTCTGGAGAATGTTGTAGTCCTCGGCACCAACGGCTTTGGCCAGCTTCTTGGCCATGGGCTGTCGTCTGTTAGTTTTGCTTTCATGTGTTGTCTTTGCGCTGCTCATCGAAAATCTTTTGGCCTTACCAGGAGATCGGCAAGATCCTCGTCGGGAATGTCGTGCAGCTTCTCGCCGTGGAACTTGGGAATCACAAGCTTTTGCATACTGTTAGAAAGGGCAGTCACATTTCTCTCCCGGTATAGACAGTCCTCATACCGCGTGGCCCCGGCTGAGAGGGTTGATGTCGAGAAAGGCCAGAGCCTTGGGCGTCTCCAGCAGCTTGAAGCAGGGGATTTCACCTGTTGCGTTTAAAAGATACGTTGTCAGTCGTCGATTCTCTCACCAGGGCAAAAGAAAAGGGCTCGAGTCGCTTCCGTACCCTTGACGATCTTGCAAAAGATGCACGCAGCAGACATGATGGCGGATGCGGGTTGTATGGTGTGATGGGTGGAATGGGCTGGACAGGATAGGCACAATGATGATCAGAGATACGGATGTGCTGAAAAAAATAAAACAAAAAAGAGGAATGTCAGAAAGACTCGCAGTTGTCGCGATGCGGCCGAGCGGGGAGAGGAAGCCTAGAGGTACGGAGTAAGAGAGCTCCGCTGCACTACTGTATTATCTTACCCCACACCGCCCGAGCTCCAAGAATAGCCGAATCATCTCCGCTGCGCGCTATCGCTGTAAAATACGTCGTACAGTGTTCCATTACCCCTGCTTCACTGTGCTCCGTGAAGGCTGACGGTGATGAGTGTAACGCCCTTTGCAGACTCGGTAATACATCATACAGAGAACGAAATAGCACCCGCGTGTGCTCTGTAAAGCAACGGGGGACTTTATAAATAAAAGGTCGCCCAGGTACAAAGAATCAGTATCACGACATCTCAATGCTCCGAACACCAATGGAAATACGCAGGTAGATAAGTATTAGGCGGCCATCCATGACATTTTATAAAACCCGTCTAATGCGTTTCTTTCACGCGTGCCGTTCCTGCCCATGCCCACTGCTCCCATGACCGGTAAACGATCCTGCTGGATCAGTCGCCGTATTTGGATCACCATCCCAGAGGCTCTGTCAAGGTCAGTATACATGCGATACAAGCCTGCCAACGCTGCGCCCAACACAACTCACCCAGTCACTAAAGGCTTGTCCCACGGCGCTCTGCACGCTGTGCACGCTTTGGCCGGACAGAGGTGTCATCATGGCCGGACCAGCCGATGGCAAAGCGGCCTGTGAAGTCCAATCAGTGTGCACTGTTGGATGAAATCTCGCAGCCGAAGAAAACGATGTAGCTGCCACGTTGAGGTGTGGCAGAGACGGCATGCCCACGGGGACGTGAGGCAGAGCAGGTGATAAACCAACGGCTGCGGGCGGCTGGATGCTCTGCAAAAAGGAAGTGTCGCTGGGCGCGGCTCCGAGGTTTGCAAGAACATGTGGAATGTTGTCCGTTGTGTTCATGGCCACACCAGGGCGTGTATTCTCACCTTCTCCTCTCCCGACCGCATGTGATAATAGCGTGGCATGCTGTGCTGCTGCCACAGGAAGCTGTGCCTCCATTTTGTGGTCGTGTGGATCGTGACTGTGTGTCAAAGATGTGTGACTTGGTGCCGTGAACGAGCGCGGTCGCTTTCTTTCCCGAGCTTCTGGCGATGGCGATGGTCCCAACGCATCCTCCTCCTGGGCAAGACTGGCTGCCCGAGCTCCATCGGCCTTCTTGCCTTTTATGATAATCGAGCTGGCCATCATCTGCGATAGCAAAGCATGAGCCCGAGCTGCTACTGCCGACAACTGCACCTGCGTGGAAAAAATATGTCTCGAAAGCTGCAGCAGGTCAATCAATTCTGCTTCGGTGATATTTTGCGCACCCCCATTCGACCCTTCACCAGGTGGACCGCCAGCAGAGCCTCCGTCATTCGTCATCTTCCCGCGGCGGAAAAGCTCCTGCATGAGAACAATATCGGCCAGCAAAAAGTCGTTGGCAGCCGTATTGGTCAGTGGCCAATGATCCGTTTCCAAAGGACCACCTGGAAGCATGGCCACGTAAATGTCGTACTGGTGACGGATCATCCGTGTTGCCGCATCCATGCACGCCTTCCAAGAGTATGAATAGTGCGTCTGCCACTGGCCGGGGCCCAAAAACCGTCGGTGCAATGCGATGCGTGATTTTTGAAACAAAAGCTCCAGCAAATACTGCTGGGTGATCATGTCGGCTGTGTAGGTCGTCATCATAATCATTGTGCCATCGACAAGCTGGTCGGTGGGCGGGCCGCTATACTTTAATAGATCCGAGATGCCGTCGTGAGCTGTTTGGAGTTTCTGGTCGAGGCCTTTGATGACGGTTCTGTACGTCTCATTGCTGACATCCTCAGATTTGCTGGGAAACGCACGGCACGCGACAATCTCCTCAAAGACGCTAAGAATGCGAGCTTGGCAGATGGTATAGAGAACTGGCGTCTGCTCCGTCTCTGGCCTTGAAGGCGGCAACTCCTCCATATCCCCATCCAGGTCATCGTCAAGGAGGTTCCGTGGCAAAGATGTGTCGCTGTCTTCGGACTTGGAATTGGAGGGCAGGTAAAATTCATACGACACTACCTTGTCAAAGGCGGTCAGCACAGCCCATGTGCGACGCCTCATCTCTCCCTCGAATACAGAGATGCGCTCATTATAAGGATCGCGATGGTAGCCCATGTGCATGGCTATGCGAAGCGTGATGGACAGCACAGTGTCGGCGTCAAAGTGAGCGTCGGCGCGGCGGCGGTACTCGGTGAACATGTATAGTGCCATGGCTTGAATCTTGTACCTTCCCGGCTTTGAAAAGTCGTCCATGACGAGACAGTGTGCTGCCCTATGGCGGCATCCCTCAATGACATCCTTGGCATCTGGGAGGTCACCTGGAAGTGTTGTTCCATCTTGGTCGCAGAAAATAGCAGCATGTGCTATGACCATGAAAAGAAATGCAAGGTACGAGTATGTTGCTGGCCGCGGATCGCTCCAGAACGTCTCATACTCACGCATAAAAGTCGGCTTGTGAAACATGACTATGCTGTTAATACGCTTGAATTGCTAAACGCGCAAAGTATCATTGGCCAAAAAAAAAATCTCACCCCATGCAGGCTCATTAGCCGCAAAGAACTTTGCAACCATCACATCCATGGTCGACTTTGGCGGCAGACTCCGATACATCTCGGCGACGGATATCTGCGGGTAAGAGCTAGCCAGAAGGGAGAGGCTTAATGTATCTGGTGCTTTGTCCCAGTGTCTTGCCGTTGTGCGGTCTTTGTGGTCCACAGTATCTGCGTCAAGGGACATGGGCTTTGTTTGGTCAGTACAGGGGGTAGTGTAGGCCAGGCAGAAACTGGCTATTTTTTTTTTTTTTTTGAATTCGAAAACCTACGCCACCAAGCAACGCAGCTTCCCACACTGTGGCGTCGAATTGGAGAGCTGTCTGCACATCGTTTTCATCTGTCGTTGCCGGTGTGCTGGTGTTTTGACTTTGCTGCGAGATTGGCGTCCTTGGCTGTGATCGGAGAGGTCGTTTTTTGGACGCCTGATCAACGGCGAGGAGAGTTGCTGGGCTGCCCGTCATTTGCGACTTCAAGTGGTTCACCAGGAGCTCCATATAAGGCAACTGACCCTCCATGTCACCTCCTGCTCCATTGTTGGCCTCTTCGCTGTCGACATATCCATCTCCGGCTAATGGGACATGACCAGCCGTGCCAAATTTGAATTCGGTTTGCTGAACATGAAGATGCTGGATGCCTGGCGAGTACTGAAGGCCGCCTTGCCCCACGGTGGAATGTTGCTGCTGGTATAAAGGCTGCATCACAGCATTTTGGGATGCTGACGGATCCATGATGCCACTGGCGCTGTCAAACGAAGACCGTGAAGCAACTGATGAGGCATCTTGTCTGTGCTGGCCTGGGCTGTACGTGGACGACGCCACGGATCCTTCTGGTGCTTCGCTGTGATAGACAAAGGGGACGAATCGGCAAGCCGAGCCAATGCCACGTTTTTCACACTGGTCACAAGGATGGCTGCGGTTGCACTTCAGCCTGCAAGACACCAGTCAGTCACCATGTTGTCTCTCTCTCGCAGCGAGAACACAAATGTAAACACACTTTTTTTCACGACACATTGTGCAGGAAAAACGAACGCGGCTGCGTCTGCGCTGTGGCTTGAGAGGCTCACCAGCCATCTGCACCATCTCTCTGCCATTGTCGCCAGGGACTCTGCCACCACTAGTAGCATGACTGCTGGTGGACATGTTTCAGCTTCCGCGTTGTGTCAGAGTGTCGATCCGATGTTGCCGCGTGGATAACAATGGTACTTGTGGCGGCGAACTGTGCGGCTCTTTGTGCCACGGCGTCTGGGGTGTTGTGCGAAAAAATGTGTGTAACATTGAACATGAACAGAGTGTACAAGAAGGTACGTGCTGCCACACACAAGACACTTCTGGCATAGTGCTACTGCGAGGGCAAGGGAAGCGGCGGGTGATGCTGTGCAGGCGTGAGCAGACCTAATCCGGAGAGGGAGATCAAGCGGATCGATGGAATCGAAAGAAAGACGGGCGAGAAAAAAAAGACTGCAGAAGCGAGGAGAGATGGACCGGGGGCAGAAGCGGACGCCAGCAGATTGGAACTAAATACAGGGTAACTGGGATTGGAAGGAGCAATGGAGCACAGACAGACTGCATGTACGAGGTAGGTAGGGCTTTGGGCAGGCAGCATCAGGCTAAGCAGGATGATGCGTGCAGTGGAAGGTGCGTGTTGGACGCAGGAGGAAGGTGCGGACATGATTCCGGGCTTGGCTCTTTCCTTTTGGTGCTGCGTTCCTGTGTACCTGCCTGCCACAATGCGCCACTGTTCACACAAGAGGACAGGAGGAACAGGACGCACACCACCCTCTCAAGGCACACTTGACAGTGCCTGCCGAGACATTTTGTCTGCACCCATTTCAAAATGGAACCTTTGGCGGAGTTGGCTCTCGACCGGCACATACTTCAGACACACACACTCATTGAAGCCGTCCAATAAATATTTGAAAAATCGCCCGCAAGAAGTAAAAACTGCCAAAATGGAAGGAGCCAAGAGAAAAAAAGAAAGAAGGTGCGAATTGCGTCCGTTAGTGAGAGAGACGGAAAAAAGGGAAGAAAAAGAAATATGGCGGGAAGGAACACATGGAGTACAAAGCAGTCCGTATATCCTAAACTGGAAGGGAGCTAAGACTACCTACCTAGGCTAATAGGAGCAAAACAACGGCTGTCAGGTCGCACGAGACTTGCGCTACGACTGCTTGTCGCTAGGTCATAGGCAACCCAAGATCCAACAGACCAACAGCTCGCAACCTTAACCCGAAATGCGGCTACAGGCTCCTGTCACATCTGGGAGCCTGGGCATTATTCTTTCCTTTTTTTTTGTCAACTGCTCATCACACTGCATGGCCAGGGACCCCTGTTATTTTGTGATGCGCATCTTGATCCCAAAAATTTTTTCCCGCCTCCGTGGACTTGCATCGCGTGGTTCCATCTGGGTCGCACCTGCCGAAATCCAATTTTATGCAGACTAGCTATTTTCAAATTCAAAAAAAAGTTTCAATTCCATCATAACAGAAAATGATGAAGGGAGGAAGGTGCGACCCATTGGATTTGAGGATTTATGTAATTTAGACCCCCACGCCGGCGGCTGTTTTGGGGCTATAAAGCGTGATAAAGAAGCCACCAACAAGACACCAAAATTTGACTGACGGCATCTTCAACTCAACGACGCACCCGAGTCATGGTCTTTTTTTCCCATTTCACCCTGTTTTCCGTTACATACGACAGGAGTGTGAGCAGATGTACATGTACAGGGTACAGGCAGGGCCCTGGTGTGCCGGGAAGCCGGTTGGTTCAGATGCCAACAGACACACACTTACACACGCATACATATCCGAGAGAAAGAAGAAAAAAGGACACGAAAGCGCAAAAAGGGGGACGGAGCAGAGCCCACATGGACGAGAAACTGACGAAAGGAGCAAGAAGCAGGCCAAAAATGCGGAAGAAAGCGGAAAAGTACGTGTACTGGCGCTTATGCAGTATATCCGAGCGAGGAGTAACCGAGTTCAAGGGGGGTAGCAAAGGCCGTTGAACAGTGATTCTTGGGACTGGCGATCTCGCATGTGACGAGCGACTGGAAACACGCAGGGGAGAGCATCGGGGAGGTGACAGCATGCTGCTCTTTCTTTGTTCTTGGACCCAGCACAGCGTTTTCCCATTGTCCGACACAGCTTCTCATCTCAGGGCCATCTCATCTCGCTTGTCAGTTTCTCCAAGATCCTTTGTGCGCAGACCCGAGTCCTCGTACACGCATACACGCGCGCGCGCGCATACACACACGCACACAAACACACACACACACACATACCACACACACATATGCAAAGGCATACATACACGAAAGCGAGGGTGGGAGCTGCGGTTGCAACGGCAGCAGTGGGACGGGCATGGGCCTTTCCTTTCCTTGGGACCATGACGCACCGTGGCAGTGTGCAGACAAATGGCAGCGCGAGCTGCCATTCTCATCACACGCAAAGCTACTGATTACTGGGCACTCGAGCTACGGTTTGATGGCACGCCCAGGTAAGATGCGCAAACGGCTGGATATGCTGGGCGGGGTATCTCTCGTCCCGTCTCCGCGCCCTGTTCGCTGGGAGAGGCGGTCTTGCGCACCTTCTCCTTACCAATACATGACAACATACATATGTCTCTATCTTCTAACCTACCCTCGTCATGGCATCACACGCACCTCGCATGCACGAGAGACTCCTTGTCTAGGGTATTTCATTCTCGGGTCTGTCCAGGTTTCCATTCCTACCCACACTTGACCCAACCCCGTTGACAACAAGCCCGACCATGTTTCAACTACGAGTACCAACAAGAAGCGAGACAGGCGTACGGGCTGCCTGTCGTTTCTTCATCCACGTCCCCCTCCCTTGCTTCTCTACTGATCGACCACTCTGTTGCTCTGAATGGATCCAACAACATCACTCGTCCGGTCCTGATGGACTGAGGGCGAATACCCATGCCCACCAAGGCCACCACGTCTGCCTTTTTTTTGCCATTTATCCTCTTTTTCTATTTATCTTGTTGGTTCCGCTCCATGGCGTTGGGCGTCGATACGTCTGCAGCTGCATGTTGGGTTGGCTCCATGGCTCTGTTCCCGAAAGTTCCGTTGAAGAGGAGATCATTGTATTTGACATTTGACAAAAAGGAAAAACCAGGAGATGAAAACACTGGCTCGTCGGGCTACTTTTTCAAGATCGACAACGAAACAGGATGGTCCAGAGAGATGTCTTTTCTTTTTCTGGCCTCCCCAGAGGCTTCCGGAGGCTCCTTTAGTGCCTTCTACCTCGTCTAGGGAGTTCATCTATTCAACTTACAGGTGTGGACGCTCCGTATCCATGATGACATTTCTTACTGAAGTACCTAGACAGACATCATCGCCGATCAACGTCTGGAAATATTCCCAACAGTTCCCAACGGCAACCCGCCAAGACAAGGTAGACGGGCGGGGTCATTGACGATTCGCTCACCGCGCTGTATTCAAAAATATTAGCTTCGCAGCAAATCACGGGCATGCTGAGAGATATATTCAGCGCTGCAAGTCCTCCCGTCAACGCTGCAGGCGATCCATCCAGTGGAAGAGGGAGGCGCGGAATGACACCTTTTTTTGGTCATGTGGAGCACGGGAGGTTGTATTGTCTGTTGGCGGAGTATCATACATGCGTGCTCGTATGGCACGTCGGACGACACGTCAAACCAACCTTGGTGGGGAGAGCCGAGGTCGATTTTTACGGAATATGTGCCAGAAGGACCATGCTATGTCTGCAGTTGGACGGCAGCAAAATAAAGCCTAAAGAAGGAGGGCGGCCAGGTGAAATGCAGTCATATGCTACCGAGATTAGAACTAAGTTGTAATTTGAGAGAAACAACATGGTTTTTCTTCTGTGTTATTCAATAGAATGTAGGAGTTATAATAAACGAGGCATTCTACAGAATTTTATAGTACAAGAATAAGTGGTAGGTGGCCTCCATTACTCTCGCAAGATGAACCATCGATTTGATTTGTCAAGGTCCATTCCATGACGCGCGTTTCAGTGCACAATTGCAATCGTCCATCAGAGACAAGTCAACGTTGGCCTTGTATTTCTCTTTTTCTTCTGAAAGGCTTGCCAGTATGGTAGACAAACGCCCCAAAAACAGCAAGGCAAGTGATCACTCTCCGACACTCTGCTATTCCACATCGACAGTTTCCTCCTTCCCTGTTGTCTCCTTCCCCTCCTTGTTCACCTCGTTGGGCAACGGCTTGCGGCCGTACATGACGTACACGGGCATGTAAAAGTGGACGCCGAGATTCTTGACGTCTTTGCGGACATCGACAAGAAACAGCTCGACCTCGGCGGGCGTCATGCCGAGTCCGCGCGTCAGCACCGTCATGGTGATGGCGCTCATGCCGTCGAGAAAATTGTTCATCTGCCAGAGGCCGAGCGTCTTGGCGTGGCGGCCCTTGGGCCAGGGGTTGCCGGGCAGGGCATACCGCTCCTCCACCACGTCGACAAACCCAGCTTCGCGCATCATGCCGGCAATCTTGGGCGTCAGCATCATGTCACGGCCGAGGTTGCGCCCGGCCTCAATGTACATCTGGTCGAGGCGTTTGAGGGCGGTACCCTTGAGGGTATCGTCGATGGCGCGAAAGCTGCTGACATAGTCTTGCCACTCGACGTAGCCGCCGGGCCGGAGATGGTCGTGGATGACGCGCAGGACCTGGAGCGGGTCGTTGAACGAGTGCCAGACGAGGCGCAGATGGATATAATCAAAGGGCGTCGGGCCATAGGTCCACTCGTCCTCTGCGTCGTCAATCTCGAAGCGGCAGTTGGGCGGCACAAAGACGGGCTGGATGGGGCTCAAGTCAGTACCAATGACCTCGGCCGAAGGGTGCTGCTGGGCTGAGTGAGTGGTGAAGAAAAAAAAGGGAAGGTGTCAGCACGCGGACAACATATGCAAGCGTATATGAGCTTGTTTTTGGGGGGGGGGGGGGGG
>JAGKRZ010000225.1:0-52197 GCA_020002355.1 Intubia oerlemansii | reverse complement strand
AAAAAAAAAAAAAAAAAAAAAAAAAAAAAAAAAAAGGAACCCCTCCCCGCCCAGTCCACAACCTGCCCTGTCCAGGCTGTTTTTGTCTCTGCCGCTGCGGCTGGCAGTCCACATTGAGCCCACCGTGCGACCTGCCTTGCCGGTACTTTGCACTTGTACTCCCCGCCGTACTCGTACGGAATTTTCTCAAGCACTCTTTTTCAACACGCCCACCCCCAAACGCTCACACCCCCCCTCCTCTTCTCTCTCCATGCAGGCTTTCTCTCTTTCGGAGTAGTCGTATATACATACACTTTGAACTGCATCGTCCATTCCAGGTCCTGTCCTCCCGGCCGACTTTCTCTTCTTGCTTTTTTCCTCCTTTTTTTTCAACGGCTTTTCTTTTCCACTTACTTACACCGTGGCGCCTGTTTATCCCGCCTTCTAGAAAAGACACGCGCCCCCTTGCTCGGTCTCTGTCCTCATCCTCGTCTCTCATATTCATTTTTCATTGATTATCCCCTCCCGGCCGCAATCCACGCGCGTGCAGCTCTTTTTCCTCCGTCATTCTCTCACTCTCTCCATCCCTCACACTCCAGCTCGCCCACGGCGTACCCACGACGTACGTCTCCGTCCAATATTTATTTCCTAATCGAGCTTTCGCGTTGATCTCTATATATTCCGGCGGCCTTCCCTTGTTCTCGGCATTGTTGAGCCTCTTATTTTTTTCTTTCCAAAAACTTTATATATTATTGTTTTTCTTTTTTTCTTACTCTTCACGCTTTCTCCCGACTCCCATTCTTTCACCACCCCATTTACAACTCTCTCAATATTTTATTTTCTTATTTGACTCTCCGCCCTCCCCATTTCTTCTCGCTCTCCTCTCCCATCTTCTTCGCTCTCTTTCTCTTCTTCTTATCTCTCTCTCCTCTCCCCCCTCCCTACCCACCATGTCTACATATCCTTTCCCTGATCTGCCACACGAGGCGGATCAGATCCACGACACCACCACCTTCCCTCTCAACGCCTCGTCGAGAGCCTCGCCGTCCCTCTCGCCGGCTGCGCCCAACACCCAACTCCTGTTCACCGCACCTCTTCCCTCGGCGCACATGCTGCAACACGCACACTCCTCACCAGCCCTCAACACTGCAGATACTCCTGCCGGCTCTGTCCTCAGCATCAACTACCAGTCGAGCGATTACGGCGAGCTTGACATTGAGGGCGCCAGTGACCCATCCTACTTTGACTCCGTCTTTTCTCCCAACAACGCCGTGCCTTTTCACATTGACGCCGTCGACACCATCGACCCCTCGACTGTCAATCTCTTTGCTACCAGCACAACTGCCTCTTCTGGCCTCACATACACCACTCCGGAGCCAATAACGGCTACAGCAATAGCGGCTGCCGACACCACAAAATACCCCATCAGCCCCGATCAGACACCCTCCATCAACGCTCCGCCTTCACCAGGAATCTTTGCCGCTGCTGCTGCCGCCAACGCCGCCGCCGCCGCCGCCGCCGCATCTTCTGCAAGGGCAAGCCCGCTCATGTCACAGAAGTACGGCGCGCCGGACGACCCGACGATCGGCCTCATCTCGCCCGAGCAGCTCACAAAGAACCCTCTCGGGGCCATTCCATTATCAGCCGCACCATACGTGCCTCCCGCCCAGGTCTTTGTCGCCCTGGACACATCTACACAACTGACCCCGGACACCACCAGCAGTGGTGGCAGCTTGGGGATCAACGACCACGGCAGCATGTCTGAAGGTGGCGCAACAACAACGACCGTGCCTCCCGCCATGAGCCAGAACCCTCATGTGACCGTCTCGCTCTGGGGTAAGGACGCAATGGCTTCGAACCAGGCCGAAGACCACCTGGGCCCCAGCGAAATCAAGACGGAACGTGCTCGGTCAAATACGGCTGAGAGCTACGTCCCATCGCCGTCCATGGCCGTCTCTGTGTCGGGCCTGTCTGGTGTCTCTGGTTCTCGTCCCAACAGCCGCGGTATTGACCCACCAAACCGCACATCGGTCGTGCTGCCCACGAGCATTAACGAGGATGCCGAGGCCCGCAAGGTCGAGAGCCAGAATCAGGTCATCAGCGAGTGGCTCGTTGCAGCTGATGTGACTGGCGCGCCGGACGCTGATGCTTCTGTTCCCCAGTTCCGTGAGGACATCTTTGAGGGTGTGTCCGATCGCGAGATTGAACTGGGCGACACCACTCGCAACGTCGAAAAGGCTGGCCGGACCTACTTCACCGGCAAAGGCGGCGAGGTCACAGCCACCGACTATGAGATCATGCTCAAGAACAGCATGTTTGAAAACGACGGGCCCGCCGTCCTCGAGATCTCTCGCAGCGATGCCCCTCGCTACCAGCCCCAGACGGCCGAGGAGGCTATTAAGCGCTTCGAGCAGATGTACCACGACAACGCCTCGTTTGTGTCCCGTGCTGCCACATGGGGTACTCGCCGACGCAGTCTGCCCAGCATCATCGATGTCGATGGCGTCACCAGCGGAAACTTTTTGAAGAAGCTGTCCATCAACCGTGGCGACTCCACCGGCCGCCGGCCCAGCATTCTCGGCGGTCTGCGCACGCTCGTGCGCAAGCCCAGCAACAGCCAGCAGCTCAAGCGCGCGCGCGCCCCCGATGATGATAGCGCCTCCTTCAACGACGACTATGGCTCTGGCAGCAATGAAGACAAGTCCCGTCGCGAGAGCCTTCGCTCGCCCGCCACTCTCGTACCCCCTCCCATGGCCCAGGCCAGCGGCCGCAACCGCCAATCCGTGCCCAGCATCAACACCGCTCTCGTCAACATGGGTAGCAACATGGCTTCCGTCGGCGCCACGCACACCCGCAACGGCTCAGTCAGCCGGCCCACCTCGGGCTCCTTCAGCCTCAGCCCTCCCATCCCCTCGCCCAAGACCCCGTTGCTCAAGGTCAGCAACACTCTTCGCCGGCCAAGAAGCAAGTCGGACACCAAGAGTCCCGCTGATATCACGGCCCCCAACATTACGCGCATGATCAGGGAGTCGGGTGGCCTGCTGGTTGCACCGCAGGGGGCTTACAACACCACCGTGTTCCAGGCCTCCCCGCGGTCTGTCCCGCCTGTCACGATGCCAGCTGCCGCCTTTACCACTGCTCCTACTGCCGTTTCCACTGCTGCACCTACTGCTGCTGTCAGCCACACACCATCACCCCTTGTCATTCCCTCCAACAAGGTCGCTGTGGCCGATCCGGACGACGAGGACGACGAGGATGATGATGCGGCCCTTGATGATAGCGAGCTCAAGACCGAGTCGGACGAGCTGATTGACAAAATCACCCCTGACATGGAAGGCTTCCGCAAGCTTGTTGTCAGCCTCAACCCGATGTTGGAAACAACAAACACGTATCTTGTCGACCGCATCGCCCACCAGCAGATTGTTCGCTACAAGGGTCTGCTGAACAACAGAATCAAGCACCTGGGCCACGTCAGCAACAACCTCTGCAGCAACACCCGCACTTGCATCAGCCAGGGAGGCGCTCCGATTCTAGGGGACGGCAAGAGCACTCCGCGCAGCGCCAACCCCATGTCGGCAGCGCGCGACTTGTCGGACGTGGACGACCTATCGTCGCCTCGCGAGGGCGCCATCACGGCCGACAGTTTCCCCAAGTACATTCCCACGCCGCCGACACCCTCGCTGCCGGCCGAGTTTGAGTGCCAGCTGTGTTTTACCAGCAAGCATCTGCAGAAGCCGTCGGACTGGACCAAGCACGTGCACGAGGATGTGCAGCCCTTTACCTGCACATGGGACCGCTGCCGCGAGCCCAAGATCTTCAAGCGCAAGGCCGACTGGGTGCGTCACGAGAACGAGGGCCACCGTCATCTCGAGTGGTGGACGTGCGATGTGGAAGACTGCCGCCACACGTGCTACCGTCGCGACAATTTCCTGCAACATCTTGTGCGCGAGCACAAGTTTGCCGAGCCCAAGGTGAAGACCAAGGCGGCCATGAAGCGAACCACCAACCCGGACCCCACATGGGAGCGTGTTGAAAAGTGCCACGCCGAGACCAAGGCCCGGCCGCAGGATGAGCCGTGCCGCTTCTGTGGCAAGTCGTTCCCGACATGGAAGAAGCTGACGGTACACTTGGCCAAGCACATGGAGCACATTGCCCTGCCCATTCTGCGACTGGTGGAGCGCAAGGAGGTTGAGGCCGACACGCTCATCAGTCCCGTGCAGGATCCTCCTCCGCGGACGTTTGCGCCCTTGTCGGCAACCGCGGCAACTGGACCTGCCTTTACGGCCGGCATGGATCCTTCTCTGGGCCATATGATGGCGGGCGCGCCCGGTCTGTCGGCCAACATGATGGGCGGTATGGTCCCAGGTCAGGTCGCTGGTCAGCCTGTGCAGCAGATGAGCCCGCTGGGCTACGAGCACGCAGGTGCGCCTGGACCGAGCCCCACGGGCTACATGTACCAAGGCGTCCAAGGCGTTCAGGGCGTCCAGGCAGTCCAGGGTGTGTCGCCTCTGCAATACCAGCAGCCCGTGTACTATGCGCACCAGCCGGCAGCGACGACGCCGTATGGAGCAGCGTCGGCCGGCGTTGGCAGTGTTGGAGGTCCACTGGCTTCGCATGTGCAGAGTCTTGATGCGGCGACCATGTCGGCGCCCGCGTTTGGCGGACACCCTGGCCAACCTGGCCATCCGGGACAGCACATGCCGGTATCGAGCGCGTACATGCCGGATGGCAACAGTATGGGCGGCGTGTCGGCCTTTTCTGCATTTACTTCGCCCATCGGCGCGGGCGGTCTTGGGTACGACGCGACGACAGATCCGGTGGCGGCAGCAGCGGCGGCGGCGGCGGCAGCGGCAGCCCATGGAGGCGGACAGGTGACACCTCAAGGATCGGTGTCGCCATTTGGACATTCTCCTCACATGCCTCAAGGACAATATTTCCAATGATGGATTTCTTTTATTTTTCTTCTTCTTCTTTTCTTCCTGTCTATTTTTCTTTCTGGATGGATGGATGGAAATGTTAACCAGTTGTTTTTTTTTATTCTTTTTCATCTTTGGTTTACTTTCCATTTTTGCGATACCTTTTTGGGTTTCTTCTTTTTTATCATCTGACATGACCTACCAATGACTTGACTGCTTATAGACGAATGAAATTCAAAATTCCATTTCAATCTAGACAATAGCATTCACGAGCAGAAAGCAAAAAGTGCATCAGAAAGTATAAAGTTATATTCAGTGTCCTTGTCAAAGAGACGAGAGAGGAGTTAAAAAGAGAAAGGAACAAAGATCATAAACGAGACAGACAGGGAAAAAAAAGAAAATAAAAAGAAATGGTCATCTGACCACGACAAAAGAAAAAGAGAGTTATGTCGACAGACAAGACTGAAGAAAAAAAGAAGAAATCTGAAAAAAAAAGAGAGATCATAGAGATCCAGAAGGCACAGAAGATAGAGAAAAAGAAAACCGGTATGGGTAAAGAGCGTAAAAAAGGAAGCTTGGTCGGCCAAAAAAACAAAGTGCAAGATAAAAAGATACAATGTCAAAAAAAAAGGCCTCCCAGCAAATCATCTAAAAGAAAAGAAGGAAAAAAAAAAGACATTTTTGTTCGTCATCGTCATAGTGTCATAAAGAGTATCATAAGCCGTAGAAGAAAAAGAGAAAAGACAAAAAAAAGAGAAAAAGAAAAGATGACAAAAGAAAATCACGGAGAGTCAGAGTGCCGCCGTTGGGTATCGGGCCGACGGCTATTGAGCTCTCTCAGACGCTGATCGATATAGGCCAGACGAGAAGCGATCGGAGGGCGCTCCTCGGTCGGCTCTGTCGACTCTGCGGGACCAGGCCGACCAGGCCGACCAGTCCGTTCGACATCTCCCCGTCCTTGCGTGGCAAACCGGAGCGACGAATCAAACAGATCCGCCGGCTGTGTAAAGCGGTTGGGAAAACTAAAACTGGCTCGACCGGGCACGCGCGTACCGGGAAACGGTGACCCCAGTCGGGCCAGCGGTTCGATGGCAGCTGTCGTCGTCGTCGTCGGTGCCGTTGTTGTTGCTGACGCCGCGCCACGACCTGCAGTACCCTCGGCCGACAGCTGCGGTGCCGACACGGATGATGTCAAACCTTCTGCAAAGGCATCCCGGGACAAGGGCGGTGCAGCCGCTGAACCAGTCGACACTGTGCTCGTTGACAAAGGCTCGGTAAAGAAATCGGATGCCAGGCCGGGCCGACGACGAAGATTGAAATCTTGACTGGCATGCTTTGTGCGGCGCTTCTGCATACCCGACGGACCTCCCGTGCGGCTCAGACGGACGGGCGGTTGCAGGTGCAGCGATCGGCGAGGGGGACCGACGGTGTGCGAGTGGCGGGCGGTGTTGGTGTTTGACGTCGTGGCCGAGGCCGTCGCCGACGACGACAAGCCCAGAATGGCCGCCAGCGAGCTAGAGCTCGACGAGCTGGGGCCGTAGCTGCGCGCTGTAAAAGGCGAACCCAAACGACGGCGCTCGCCCAGAGGCGCGTCGTCATCACCGCCCAAAGATGTGTCCATAGACGAGAAGAGCGCGCGCGACAAGTCTTGTGCATCCGGAGCGGGTGCAGAGGATGCAGGAGGTGCTGTAGGCGCCGTTGTTGCAGCAGGTGCGGACGGTGCCAGCGGCGCCGCAGCAGCAGCCGCGTCTTTTGAGTCGGGCGTCATGGCGCTCAGAGGCAGAGACGACACGGGCGTCATGGAGCTTGCAGACGCCAGCTGGGCCAGAGGACCTTGTGGTTGCATGGTGTAGGACGTGCTGAGTGCCAGGGAGACAGACATGTCCTTGGTGGCAAATGTGGAGTTGGACGATGCCGATGATAGGGATGCCAGAGGCGCCGGGGTGATGCGCAGCAGGTTGCCGGCATGGCGAGGGTGTTGGTTGTGGTGATGGTGACGGGTAGCGGCCGTCTGGGCAAAGGGCGATTGGCTGCGGGACAAGGTCATGTAGTGCAGACCGTGAGCAGCGGCAGGGCCGCCGCCAGGGCCGCGGGAGGTAGGGGCCTTGGCCTTCTTGCGGCAGAGATCGCGCAGGTGGGAGCGGGTAGCGGCATTGGTAAAGGGCCACTCGATATAGGTGCGCGAGGACTCGGCGGTCGGCGTGCTGCTTCCGCTCTTGGGCGCATTGGGGCCGGCGTCGGACAGAATGGACGACATGGACGACACGGACGACTCGCGCAGTGCAGCGGGCGTCGCGGGACGACGGGCAGCCTCAGCAGCGGCCTTGGCACCCTTCCAACTGCGCTTGGCTTCGCGGGCGACACGGAGAAGGACGCCGTGGGGTGGGACACAGCTGCTGCCGACGCAAAAGGGCGTGACCTTGGGGTCCTGCAGGTAGAGCATGTAGGTGGCCCAGAGGTGAGAGCTCATGGCTCTTGACCAGGTGGGCTTGCGCGGGTGTCTGGTGCGTTGACGGGAAGCGGCGCAGTTGGCTGCCTGCTCGTCGGCAGCGGCGCCCGTCATTGCTGCATAGTGCGAGTTGCGGCGCAGTTCGGCGAAATGGTCTTTGAGCCCGAGGCTTCCACTGGCATTGCCAGCACTGGACTGGGCAGCTCCCGTCTTGGCATCGTCCAGATCAAAAACATCCTCGTCGGTCAATTGAGTGAAGCGGCTAAAGAGGGATGACGAGCTGGTCTGTGTGGAGCGAGCCGTGGAGGGGCGGCTGGAAGATGCGCACTCGCGGTCGGGGCTGGACTCGGCGGAGCTGCTGCTGAAGACGGACGCGCGCGACCAGTTGGGGTAGCGAGTGAAGGATACATCGGCGGCCGTTGTGGTGTTGCTGGCGGCATCGGCCGAGTTGGCGGGCGCATTAGAGTTGGGGAAGGAGGGCACGGGGGTCTTTGGCGAAAAGTTGTCGCGACTGCGGACGCTCAGAAAGTTGTCGTTGATGGGGTCAACGACGTCAATGGGAGAGAAGCCAATGCGGCCGAGGCCGAGGCTGTCGTCGGGGACTTCGATGCTGGGGATGGGCACATCGGCGGCGGCGACAGAAGCGAGGAAGTTTTCGGTCGGGGCCGTGAGGTGAGGGCGAGCGCGGCGTCTGAAGCGCTGGGTGCGACGAGGTGGCGAAGGGGGTGACAGGGGTGAAGGGGGCGTGTCGCTGGAGAGGAGAGTTGCGTCGGAGACGGCATTTGGTTCTGGGGTGCGCGGGCCGGCAGAGGGGGCGATGCGCGAGAGAGGAATAGAGAGGTTGGCCATTTTGGCTGTTGTGAGCTTTTTGCTTTTTTTTTGTTTTGCAATGTTATCTTTCCGTCGGATTTGCGTTGAGCGCGTTTTCGTCAATTGTGAAAAGATAAGGAGTCCCTCTAGACGAGGAGATTCTGGCGCGCGCGCCGCATGAGTGAAAAGTCCGTCGCAGAAGGAATAAAGAATAAAAGGCAAAAGGATGCGCAGCGAAAGCGCGGGAAATTGTCGCGAGAAGATGGTTCGAGATGCGTCGCGATGGAGTTGTCGCGAAAGTGAGAAGATGCAGATTTATCGCGCAGAAAATAGACAAGACGAGTCAAATGCAGAGTCGCAAATTATTGGCGCAAAAAAGATAGGGACAAGATGACGAGCGCAGGAAATCGTCGCAATTGCGCACTGTTGAGACGAAGGAAGACGAAGAAGAAAAAAAGAACCGTTGATGTAACCGCTGAGATGGAATGTTTCGAGTGCAACGGGTCGAGGGGGGGTTTGCGAAAGGAAAGGATGGGGGATTGACCCTCTCTCTCAGTGTCCGAGCGTTGGGAATAAAGGGGGATTAACGGTTGAAAGGAGGAAAAACGACAGGACGACTGAAAAAAAATTGAGGTGGCTGGGAAGCGCTGATCAGTGAGACAGAACGTGGTGTAGCGGGATGCTAGCGGGTGTTTGGCGGGTAGTTTTGGCAGTGTTTGGGGAGCGTTTAGCGGCGTTTTAGCGGGCAATCTGGGCGGGTTGGCCGATTTGGGAATGGTGTAAGTGGAAAAGAGTCAAGATAAAGTGGAAGAAAATAAAAAAAGTGAGAGAAAAGTGAGAACAAAAGAAAAGAAGCCAAAATGGGAATAAAAAGGAAGTGAAAAATAAACAGAATGAACAAAATAATAATAAAAAGGGGGGGATGAAAGAAGGCAATAGACCAGAAAACGACAGAATGTCCAATGCAAGAATGGCGAATAATTAAAAAAAAAGGAGAGATGTTGTCCAAAAGATGGAAGCCGATCAAAAACAGGACGTCAAGGTTCGTCGGTGTTCCATGCGAGTGCCCGGAACAGAGTCGGATCGCGCGATGCAAAAAGTGGACAATGGGACGTACTCTGCCGTCTGTGTTCTGAGACCAGTGGGAGGGGGAGATAGCAAGGACAGGGATGAATGGTTGAATGGGGGGGAGAATGGAGATAAATGAGAGGAAGAAGAGAAGATGAAGGACTGAAAAGGAGAGGAAAGAAGATGAGACAAAAAAAAGACAAAAGAAAGACGGTCAGACGTAGATTTCGACTTTTTCGATTGCCGCGAGAGAAAAAAAAGGATGAAGAAGACAAACACAACAAGATAAAAAAAGAGAGACGACAGGACACAGCGCGTCACGTTTCTGAATCTGACAAGGGGGCGGTCTGCCAGCAGAGCGAGATCCACTGCCAACTCACAGCCGGTCGCTGGTTTTGGGTTTGCGGTCCACTATCCAAGCAACAGAGACGGACGAGTAGAGGCGGAGAGGCGTCGAGACGCGGAGATGCAGAGATGGACGCAGAGGGAGGGAGGGGGAGGGGACGAGGAGAGTGGGCAAGAGACGCTGGTGGCCAGTCGTCCAGTCGCGTTTGACAGGGGTCTGTGTTGCTGGCGGCGCGTGTCGACAGGAGAGAGATATGCCCTGTACGAGTAGGAAGATGACAAGATGCAGCGGGGGTTGTGCTTGGTTGTGCTTGGTTGTGCTTGGCTGTGCTTCGCTGTGCTTGGCAGTTCTCGAGTCCAGATCGTGCCTATTCTGTTGTCAGACTTGCATTCTGTTTCCCTCGACTTGTGGCTTCGTCCCAAAGCCCTCCATCTCTTCATGTGCTCGTCTCTTCACTCCCAATATCTCCATCTCCCCCATGCCGCGACCATGCAGCACCCATGCAGCTGTGCAGCTATGCGGCGCGTGCTGTACCCCGTACGAGTAGACAACCCCCCGTCCCTGTACGAAGCACGATAGACAGCAGCTGCAGCTCGGCGGCGCATGCACAATGCAGCCCTTGTTGGGCAGCAGGGACGCGTCGTGGGCTTCCCCCCTCTTTTCCTCTTTTCCTCTTTTCCTCTTTTCCTCTTTTCCTCTTTTCCTCTTTTCCTCTTTTCCTCTTTTCCTCTTTTCCTCTTCTCCTTCTTTACTCGTATCTGTTCATCTTTTTGCTCACCTCTCACAGCGGAGAATAGGAATTGTGCAGCGTAGCTCGGCAGTGTTCTCGGGCTCGTGCTGATCTTGCGATTTTCCACAAGTCTGTGCTTTGGTTGCACGTTACACCGTTGTCGGATAGTCGTCGTTGGATATCGTCGTCGTCCGATCTTCCGTCTATCCTTGCCTCTTGATCTTCGTCTTCTTCTTCCCCTTCTTCGTCCTCTTGTGATCGACGCGTTTCTCCACAGCCGTCAAGAAGCGGTGAGACAAGGATGTTCCTCTTTTTTTTTTTTCTCTGCTGGTTGTTTTTCCTCCTCGATATGGAGAAGACGGGGGCAGGTCGTCGCGAGATTTTCCAAGGAATGTGGGCGGCGGAATGGTGCGGCAGTGTTTCAGCAGTGTTTGATCGATTGAGCACCGGAGCAAAAGAGGCAGAGACAGAGAGACGGAGGGAGGCGGTCGTCAACGAGTCGTCCCCAGGGAGAGACGACCAAAGGGAGGGCGTAGTGTGCAAAAAAGGGACTCGGCAAAAGGGCAAACCTGAGTCACTGGGCTCTTACGAAAACACTGCCTACTAAAAAGGGAAACTCAATGGCCTCTACTGCTGCTCGACGGGAAGGAGCGATGCAGATGCACACGGCACGCAAACAAATACAAGCAGATACAAAGGGATGCAAAAGGGATGCAGACCGAATGCACACCGGTGCAGACCAGACCTGGACATTGGTCGGGCAGCTGCACCACCGCTGTATCTTACACCGTACCTTGCAGAACAGAATCGAGCGACACTTTTCCTCTCTCTGACGTTTTGGCGGCGGGTGCTCTTTACGCGAATTTTCGCGTCCGTGGCGCGCGTGCACGTCGCGTCCGAGGTCTGTATTGACCAATCGGAAGTGGCAGAGAACGCACACTGGATCGCGTTTCGCGTAAAGAGGTACAATGTAGATGTATCTTCAAGTCCTCTGTCAACCCTCCTGCCTCAGGCATCCTCTCGAATACGAGCTGCATTTTCTTGTCATGCAACGCCCCTCGACAACAGCAGCTTCTCTTTTATTTTTATTTATTTTCTTTTTTTTTTCTTTTTTTTCTTTTTTCTTACTTTTTTTGTATCTGTTCCTCTGCTTATTTTATATCCTTTTGTAGACATATTACCTGTGCTACGATACCCACGGTTACTCGTATCTTTTCTAATTTTCCATGGTGACCGCCCCGATTGACTCGCTTACAAAAAAGATACAAGACACTTGTCACTTGTACCCCTCCCCTGTAGGCGGGAGGCGAGATACATCCATTTCCACCCTGGACCAACCTTGTCTTTTACCACGATCCCTTACCCAAAAGCAAAAAGTAGCTACTCGTAAGAGAAAGTAGAGAAAGAGAGATATGCATGAGACATTCGCAAAAGATTGTGTCCCATAGCCGGGGCTGCGTTGATTTTTTCGCATGCCTACGGAGTTCGCCTTCCTTTGCCAGGCGCGATGAATGGCAACGGAATTCCTCTTTTTCATTTTGCTCTCTTTTCTTACGAGTACAAGATAAAGCCTCCAATTGGATGCTACATCCTTGATACGTGTACTTTTCCTGTTTTTATGAGTACTTTTCTCTCCAAAAAAAAGTCACATGATACTTTCTCTTCTCTCTTCTATCCTTTTTACGAATTCCGTCATCAGCCAAGACCTCTTCTTTTTTTCTTTCTTCTTTTGTTTTTTGCAGCCCTTTTCTCACTCGCTGCTTTTTGCTTTTTTTTCTCGTATTCCAATTTGTTTGTCGTGCCCGGCCGCCCTTTCGTTTCTTTTATGGAGTGTACCTGAGGTATATCTTTACTCCCACGGCCGCTGATCTCTTTTTTACAAGGTTTACGGCCTTGGACGTATTTCGCCCTCTTCGCCCTTTTTTTTTCAACGTTTCCCCTCCACAGCTCCTCCTCTCTTAATCGCAAAAAAGCGACCATTATCTCACGATACCTGTCAACAAGGAATCAACGACGACTTTTATAAAGTTGTAATTAAAGACGACGGCTACACACACACACACATACACTTACACGGCAAATCACGTGTCTGATCCGCCGCAGCCGACTTTTTGCGATCCTTCCCGTCTGGCGTGTTGGGAGAGGGGGACATTGGTCCTTATAGATCCATTGGCTGTCCTCCAATTTTTTTTTTTTTTTTTTTTTTTTGCGCCATGCAGCTCCGGCCGGCGCTGTACGTGCGCGCGATTGTCATCGCCGCCGTCTTTGTGCTTGCCGTCATGATGCTGGGCGGTGCGCATGTCGGCGACAAGGACAGCCCGCTGATGCGCTCGTTCCGCGGCGAGAAGGCGCGTTTCGTCAGCGACTTTATCAAGCACGACGTGGACGGTCCCGTGGACGAGTCTGCCGAGGCCAATGCGCTGCGCGCGCTGTGTGCGTCCAAGAAATGGACGCCGGGACTCGTCATGTCGTGCGACGGCGTGCCGGGCAACATTGCCGACGTCAAGAATGGAGTCTTGTCGTGCATCAGAATAGGCATCGAGGCGGGGGTACGTTTCATCGTGATGGTTGTGTTGCGCTGTCCGCTGTCTGTCCGTTCGTCATCATCGCTCGTCGCTGACTCTTAAAGGCTGAGATCATCCTCCCCCCTGTCTACCTCCGGCACAAGACGAAGCTGAACGACATCACTCCCCTGGATGCCGGTCCGCGCCGCGGCGCTCCGCTGAGCCGCTTCTTTAGCTCGGAGCACCTGATCGACACGCTGCGCGATCAGTGCCCGCAGCTGGTGGTGCACGAGTCGCTCAACGAGTTCTACCAGACGCTGAGCATGCAGAAAGTGACGCGCGTCGATCTGTCCAAGATCAAAAACCTGCCGCTCGACCCCAACCTGCCCGGCAGCCAGGGCCGCATCATTGCGCCCCAGGCCGACATTGGCCAGCTCGTCCGCGACCAGATCGACGCCGCCAGCCCGCCCGAGACGCGCCAGTACCCGATGCACGTCAACCTGCGGCCCACGCCGTCGTATGCGCTGCCCGCGTTTGCCGACGACCCGGCGCTGCGCCGCGCGCTCGGCCGCCTGGTGCGCGTGCGCGACGATCTGCGCATGCTGGCCGCCTCGATCCTCTACAACCTGCAGACCACCTGGGGGGAAGCCCACGACGCCGTCAGCATCCCCTCGGGGCCCCACGCCTTTATCGCCGCCGAGATACGCACCCAGCCCGACCCGCAGCACTTCCCTGACTTCAACACGCAGGCCGACAATGTGCTGTCTCTGGCCATCGCCACCAACCGCACCCACATCTACCTGACCGAGGGCGCCACCAAGAACGACGCTTCCGAATTTGCCCAGCGCGCCGTCCGTCGCAGCATGGCCGTCCTGACCAAGGACAATCTCGTGAGCGCCCAGGAGGCCCTCATCCTCAAGGACCTGACCTACGACCAGCGCTACCTCGTCGACCACGAGGTCGCCATGCACGCCGGCATCTTTACCGGCCACGGCCAGTCCAGCACCGCCTGGAGCATCACGCTGCAGCGGCGCAATGCCGAGCGCGAGCCCGGCGAGGCCAATGCCGATGCACCAAACATGGAGCGTGCCGTGCGCTGGCACGACAAGTACTCGACCCTCTTTGGCGAAAAGAACATTGGTGATGAATATAGAAGGGCACTATGGGTGTGAGGCAGTTTTTTGGGGGAGGCAGAGGGAGGTGTGGGCGAATGTTTTTTTTTTCTTGTTCGGAATGTCGTTGTTACGCGGGATCCATCATGTCATGTCTCTTTATCTTCTTTTTTTTTCTTCTTTTTTTATCTTCTTCTTTTTTTTTCCTGTTTTATATTCTCCCCATTCTTGAGCGCATTGTCTTTCTTTCTTCGTTTTGTAAAACAAGGTCCTACGAGTGTTTGGCGTTGGAAAATTGATTCTGTTTGGTACTTTTTTGCCACCTTTTTTCCTGAATTTTGGAGTGCCCCGTAAGTCTTACACGAGTACAGTGCAAATAGCCATGCCTAGTACTTTTGGTGCGCACTATTATCTACCTGCACCGTCGATCCAGCCCCATCCATCTCAAAACTCGATCGTGCTAGTCAAACCTACGACTGACGTCAAAGACGATTTTTTTCTCCCTTGTTCTTTTTTTTTTAGTGTGTGTGTCTTGGCTCGATGGAATTGCCAGTCAAACCAAGACGTCTTGCATTGTTGTCGGTTCTTGTTGTCTCTCTCTCTTGTCTTGCATCCTTCATCATGGCACCGTCATCACAACCAACATCATCATCGTCGACGACATCGACATCCCTTGCCGATGTCATCACGCTCGACAACTTTGCCGACAAGCTGCCGCAATGGCACGCCGACGACGACAACCACCTGCACGCCCTCGTCGACATGGGCAGCAACGGCATCCGCTTCTCCATCTCGGACCTCGCACCGCCCACCACGCGTCTGCTCCGCTGCGTCTACCGCGAACGCGCCGCCATCTCCCTCTTTGACGCCCTCACCGACGACGGCCGCGGCGGCATGCACCTGCCCGACGACACCATTGAGCTCGTCACCGAGACGCTCGCCCGGTTCCGCCGCATCGCCCTCGACGAGTACGGCGTCTCGCCGCAGCGCTTCGCCGTCTTTGCCACCGAGGCCATGCGTCGCGCATCCAATGCCGCCGCCCTCTTGGCCGCCATTGACCGCGCCGCGCCCGGCCTGTCGCGGTCGGTGCACATCCTGGCCCCGGCCGTCGAGACGCTGTTTGGGTCGACGGGCGCGCGGTCCGGTTTCGCGGCGGGCACGGGCGGACTGATGCTCGACCTGGGCGGCGGCAGCGTGCAAATGACGTACATGGACCCCAGCCTGGGCACCGGCTACGAGGTGGCCGCCGCCGAGGCCGGGCAGAGCATGCCCTACGGTGCAGCGCGACTCACGGGGCTGATGGAGGGGGCGAGCAGCGAGTCAGATGGCGACGACCCCGACAAGAAAGCTTCTCGTGACGCCAGCGCCGCGTCTGTGGCCGCCCCCCGTCTGGCCGACGACATGGCTGCCGCTCTGGCTCGGCTGCGCGACCGCTTCCCCTCCCTGCAGTCTCTCGGGTCGTCGTCGGTCAACATCTACCTCTGCGGCGGCGGCTTCCGCGGCTACGGCAGCATGCTCATGCACCACGACCCCGTCCAGCCGTACCCCGTGCCCCTCATGGGCGGCTACACCGTCTCGGGCCGTCTCTTCCGCGATACCCATACCATGCGTCGCGCCAACCACGAGCTCGCCGGCACAAAGATCCTCGGCATGTCCAAGCGTCGCCGCCGCCAATTTGGTGCCATCGCTGCCGTTGTCGATGGGCTCGTCGAGGCCCTCGACCGCAGCCGTCTGGCCGTCGGCAAGGTCACCTTTTGCGCCGGTGGCAACCGCGAGGGCGCCCTGATGATGCGGCTGCCCGTGGAGGTGAGGGAGCAGAGTCCACTGGATGTGCTGGTGGGGCAGAGCGCAGCAACGACGGCGAGCACAACGAGCACAAAGAGCCTAACAAGCGAAGCGAGGACAGAAAGGACGAAGGGTATTGCGGCCTGCCTCCTCTCGGCCCTCCCCCCTTCGTCGGCGAGCGCTACGCTGGCACCGCTCCTGCCCCTCGTGGCCTCGTACATCTGGGACGGCCTCGGCACCGACCCGGCCGCCAATGCCGCGTCCGTGCTGCACGATGCCGTCGTGCGCGATCCCAACATGCCGGGACTCACGCACCAAGCCCGCGCCGTCCTCGCCGTCAGTCTATGGGCCCGCTGGGGCGGCGGCGTCGCGCCCACGGACCGCGGCCTGCTCGACGGTCTGCGGCAGCTTCTGCGCAAGGGGCACGACGAGTCTGTGACCCTCGACAACGACCTCATGTTTTGGGCCGAGTACGTCGGCGGCGTGGCGGCCACGCTCGCCCTCGTCTTCCCCGGCGGCCCGCCCTCGGCCGACGAGCTGGCAGCCGCTATCCGGTTCACACCGACGGTCTCGCCCACCAAGAAATCGCCCGACCGGATGGCCGTGCGGCTGGCCGTCGGTGTCGCGGCCAAGCGCGCCACGGGCCTGCATGTCGACGAGGCTGTGCCGGCCTGTTTTGGCATTGTCGGCAAGCTGCACAAGGACATCAAGGTCAAGGTCAAGGGAGAAGTGTGGGGGGATCTGTGAGGGTGCTTAGAGGGCATCCATGGGGGCACCTTGAAAGGATCTTGGAGAGGATCTCGAACAACTCATCTTCACGAGGCAGTGCTTCTTTGCCAAGGCAAGCGGCTCTAGGGCGCCATCCATACATGGTGCACAACGCACGGTGCCCGAATGCACATTGCAAAAAAAGGGCAAAATGCAAAATGCACAATGCACGGCGCATTCTATACCCAAGTAGGATTTTTCACTTTTTTTTTCTTTTGGGAAGGGCATAGTCATTCCGGTCATGATGCTTTATTTTTGGATGTGGTTCCTGTTGTTTCCGCCAGCGAATAGAAGAAAGAGTGCTGCATGCCCAAAACTGTTTATTCTTACATGTATTGGGGTTTTTGCCATGCACTCCCATACAAAATGGGACATGCACGTCTATTCCTTCGTTCCTTCCACCCCCCCTCTCTGCTTCCCCCAGCACACTTTTTTCGCATGTAAGCGCGCGCGCGCGCGTCTATTCACCAGTCGATAGGGCACGATACCACCCAAGGAAAAATGTTGCAGGCAAAATAGCACACGGAATGGCAACCAAATTACACACAAGAAAGATGAAATCATCCACTCCCGCATCCTTCATGCCTCTTTCCCCCCCTACACAGCGTCTGGAGACCACTCACTTCTGCCTACCCCCCACCCACCTCGACTGCGGCCCAAACAGAATCCTGTGTGGGAAGCGAGGCTGTGCTGCTGCTGCTTGGGGGTTGGGTGGGTGGTAATATGCCGCCCGATTTGTCACTTTCTTTTCTTTTTTGGATGCCTGAGCATGCCATGCTTTATTTGCCTGTTTTACCTGTTTTGTCTGCTTGGTGTATGTTTTTTTTTTCCTTATTCCGCTGTTGCTTATTACAGGGGACCGTGAGCTGTACTTTTTTAGAAGCCCCTCGTTTGACGCCTGTTTGACGCATGTTTTAAACGCCTACTTAGATGTATTTTTGATGGATGGCTCTTCTGTCTATTTGTATCTTTCTTTCTTTTTTGCCGCATTCCTTCCCGCATGTGCATGTACTCTTTTTTTTTTAACAGACCGCTACCATTTTTGGTCGTTTATTCTCCATCGATATGAATAGAACAGCGCAAGAATGTGGAGGTGAAGGATTCGCCGGAACGGTTTTTGGAGGAATGCTGTCATGAACTTTGGGTCGGATGACAGAATGCTAGAATGGCAATATAATTATATGATGAATCATCTACGCCGCGCGTCGTACTCTGTTCTTGCGCAACACACTGTCATCACGGAGAATACTACCGATGACATACAAATGCTACCGATGGTAGGGCTGCGATGCGACTCCGTAGCAGTGAGACTCTTACAACTACTCCGTATTGTAGTATTCTACTCCATATGCTTGACGGTGATCCCTATTTGCATGATATGCGACTTTGACGCCTCATATGGAGTAAAATCTGTATGAGTGAATGTATTGGACAATACATCCCGCATTGCACACCGACAGCTTCAGAACACCATCCTTTGTGCAGTTGTATCTTGTTCTCTTTGTAGGATTTAGGATCCGATTATCTTGTTGATCCTCTGCGAGCCTCGCTTGTGCATTTTGTGCTAGCCAATATGAACTGGATGGCATCTTATGATGACGTAGGATCGGTGCATGGAGAAATACACCGAACATGTCATTTTTGTTGTGCGCGTATGGATGGGCACTCGGTTGATAGACGGTATTGTCATGTTGATTTATTGCCGTGTGCCGTCATCCTATGTTTAGTAACTATTTGCCACTGTCTAGAAGAATAAAAATATTTACTCTAGGCTTGAGAATATTTTTCAGAACGGCTCTTTGAATTTTGTAAATTTTTACATCAAAAAAGAAAGAAAACTTACCGAGAAAAAAATGTAAATATAAAATTTAATATTCCCCGAAAACAAAATCTTTTCTCGAGGTAAAAAAAAGACTCTACCAACAGTCCTACCTATCTGTAATGTCAAGACTGTCCTGCCAACAAAATACTGATCATCGGGCACGTCAGCACAACAGGACATCAGCAGGAGGATTGAAAAGCAGCACAGCCCGACAGCCTGGCAACGCAAAAGGCAAGACAGCAAAAAAAGCACCATCAAAGTATTGTGCAAGAAAAATCTCATTTTACCATCCCTTTCCATATTCAGAATTCGATGCTTCCGGGCAACCGCTGCCACACGGTGTGCCGATCGGACCGCCTCGCTGCCGGTGCAAGCAAGGAGAGCGAGAGAGAGAGAGAGAGAGACAAAAAAAAAAAAGAAATGTACAAAAGGAGAAATAGCAATACACGTACATGTACTGCGCACTACACGTGCATGTCACCGTGAAAATCTGGGATCTCTTTCAGTGGGCCATCGTGCTAAGCCTCAGCTGGGATCGTCCTGGATGGGGACAGTGGGCAGCAAAAGTGGATGAAGAGAAGAGAAGAGAGAAGAGAGGAAAGGGGGGGGACCGTGGCTGCGGCCGACTGGACGATGGAAGCGAGCAGAAGAGCACATGCTACGGATCGCGGTTGGATGCATGGATGGGATGGGAAAAAGGAACAGAGAAAAGGTTGTGATTTGGTTGTTCTTCTCTGCAGGTTTTATTTTTATTTTTATTATTGTCTTTTCTTTTTTATTCACAATATAGAAGATACTTTGCTACATACTCGTACAGAGAAGGGTTTTCCTCCCCGCTTTTCACTACCCACTGCATCACTCGGAAGTGATGCAGTGCACAACTTTTTCAAAATACATGTATCCTTTATTAGGTAGTCGTACACCGCACACGTATGGACATCGGCAAATATACATGTACTCGTATGCTCGTACATGTTCTCCGTAATGTATCTTACGGAGGTATGGCGCCTGCCTCCGTACAGGTAATCCATCGCTTCCCCACCAAATCTGCCTCTACGGCCCCTTACTTTTTTTTCTCCTCTATTTTCTGATCCTGATTATGACCTTTTTGTCTCTCTTTTTTTTTTTTGCTTTATTTTTGCCCGTTTGATGTTTTTGACCCTGTCGACCTTTTGACCATTTTAGGGGCTGTTATAGCAAGGCACACTTTTTTGTCGTGGGCGCAGTTGATTTGGCATTTTTTTTTGGTACGCCCGTTGCAGTTTGGGGTCGATGGATCTTACATGTACCTTTTGTGTAGGGTACATGTGCTGTACAGCCTCGTCCGGACTGGTCGTATGTACTGGGTACCGACTTTCTTTTGCCCGTTTTCTTTTCTTTTTCTTTTTCATGTCTTTTAATTCAAAAAAAAAAAATAAAAATATGGACGCCGGCCAACAACATACTTTTTCTATGGAGTATGGCGGTTATGGATCACCTATTTTGTTACTGTCTTCCTACATGTACTCCAGTACCGCAATTTCTCATCTACCGTACTCCGTATTGGCTATTTTTGCCAGTCATGAGTTTCGCGTGCCTCGCATTCTGCTTCTGTTTTTACTTACTCCGTATTATTGCCTCCACGCTGACAAGAGTACGACGTTGGAAACAAACGAGAAAAGAACGGGGAAAGGACGGAAAGCTACCCTCCAGGGAAGAAAGCTATGGAAAGCTGGGAAGGCTGGGATGCTACCGGATTGCTCGCTTGTTGTTGGCCCCCCCTGGCGGTCGGTCCCTGGAGATGACCCCCCCTGGTCCCGGCCCCCCGGCTGGCGGGGAATTCAAGAAAAGTGAAAAAGAGCCAAAAATAAACACACCCTGCAAAATAACGCGAAACGCCTGCCGGGTCCGTGGCAGCCAGAGCAGCCCTGCGTCAAAAGGTGGAGGAGTAAAAGTGTAGAAAATACATGGAGGGCGGAAAGATGCATGTACCTTTTCCTTGCAAGCTGCATGCAATAAGTACATGAAAATGTACATGGCAGGGTACATCGCCAGGTATATGGTGTCGGTACACGTACATGTAATGGGTACAGTGGATGTATCTTACATGTACCTCAACAACACCCATCGAGGAAAGTACCCGCCCGTTGTACTTCACAGCCTGCATCGCTCCTGCCTTGTTGACGCACGACGCTCCTGAGGGGGAAGGCACGGACTGCTTGGCCTTTTGGCCATGACCATATCTTCTCGCAGTCTTCCTCATTGTCTTTTTTGTTTTGCATCTTCTCTTGTTCTCGCCGTCTCTGTCTGTTCACAGGAGACAGCCCAACGAGACACTCAAGACAAACTCGACAAGAGCCACCATCACAAATCCTCACGACCCTCTTCCACAACGACAACGACCTTGCCATAATGACCGCGATCTGACCAGCCTTGTCCTTGTTTTTATTTTGCCATTTGATTTTTCTTGTGCAACGGAACATTTGGAAACGCGTGGCATTTTGTTGCTCAACTCTACTTATATGATTTCCTTCCCTTGATTTATTTTTTTTCACCACCCGTCTCTCGTGTTACAGCGTCACACTTGTCGCACACCTCCTTTCCTCTTTGTGCGTCGTGTGCGTGTCGTCGTCACCTCGTCTGATCGATCTCTCCTCCCTCCATCTGCAGCCAGCAGCCGCGTGTACAACATCTCCATCTCTGGCCCCCATCGTGTGGCGTCGCTCGACCCTCTTGGCCGGACTCGCAATATTCCGGGCTAGCCTTGTGCTGCATTATACGCACGCCTCACGCCTCACGCCCTCACGCCTCGTGCTTCAGCTGCTCACTAGCCACTGCCTACCCGTCGATATATACAAATCCCCACACACAAGTACAGAAACACATACACAGAAACATTCACAGAAACCCACGGCCTCTATTTTGCCATGGCTACATTTTCCAGTAAGTAGACAGACACACACACAACACAAGAGGGAGAGAGAGAGAGATATCCCTGCTGTCTCGGCCCTTTCCTGTTTCCCTTGCTCTTGGTTTGTTCCCAGTCGTTGAGGTTCAGTATTTCCATCCTTGCCCCTGCATTGTCCACCTGTTCCTGTTTCTGCTACTGTGTTTTTCTCATGTCTACTGTTTCACTCTGATTTACTCGTACCATCTCCCTCTTGTCCGGTTTCTGGGCGTTTTTGGTGGGCTGCCATCTCATCTCTCCATGTGAGCCCATGTTCCATACTACGGGACTTGGCGCACACAAACAAACAAGCACACACACAAACACACACACACACACCTACACTCTCATCACACAAAACTCTCCCTTTCTACACAAGTCACTAACTATATTTTGCACAGTGCCACAGGGAGTGCCTCCGGTCCCGCCAAAGATCCCCAGTGGCCCTCTCGTTCCCACAGCGACTCCACGCCGCCTTTCTCTCGATGGTGCGCAGACCCGCTCCTCGTCCCGGGGCCCAGCTCTTCCCGACGCCGTTCAGGGTGGCCTGGCCTCCTCCCAGCGACCAAGAGCACCTAGCAGATACCGGGAAAGTCGGCCCTCCCATAGTACACCTGCATCTCATATATCTCATATATCCCATGGACCCCATGGCTCCCTCGGGTCGTTTGAATACCAGGCATCTCGTGCAGCTCACGGATCTCATGCTCATGGGTCCCATGCATCCCTCGGATCTTTTGAATACCAAGCCGCCCACGCCGCCCGCGCAGCACAAGAATTCCACCAAGTTCCACAGCACTTTTACGCATACCCCGGTCAGCCAATGTTCTTCCAGGACCCCGTCCAGCAGCAGCTTGCCCCTGGACCGATGGCGATGCACAATGGCCACAATGGACACAATGTTCAGAATGCGCGCAACGCACAGACGCCAGGGTCCATGCCGACAGGGGCCCAGCTTGAGCCGTTTCAAATGTCCATGACGCTAAGCATGAGCAATATGGGCAGCATGGGTGGGATGAACAACATGAGCAACATGGGCAACATGGGCTGGATGGACAACATGAATAATGTAAACACAGCAGGGCCGTCGACTCCCGCATTTGTCTCACAAGGCAACCACAGCTATTATATGCCAACGCCACCGCCGCAAAGAAAAGACATGCAGCAGCAACAGGCCTATGCTGGCCAGGGGCACGCGTCGTCGGGAGCCGAGCAGCGCGGTCGCCGTCGGTCTGTGCCGTCGGTGCAGCCTGTGCAGCCTGTGCAGCCTGTGCAGTCTATGCTTTTGGGCCAGACGACTCGCCCTTCTGGCAAGCATGGCAATTCGTCTCGCTCCCAGTCACGCCATTCTCGCTCCCAATCTCGTGGACCGACGTCTCTCGAACAGTCCCTGCCGTCCCTGCCGCCTCTGCAGCCCCTGAGGCCCCTCTACGCCCATGGCCAATCCCAGACATCCCAGGGAGATTCCCAGGGAACCTCCCTGGCTCCTCCTGAGGTTCCTTCTCAGTTTTCTTCTCAGTCTATTCCCCCGGCTCCTACCCAGGCTCCTCCCCCTCCTCCTCCTCCTGCTCCGACGCATGCCCCCCCTCCTCCACCGTCTTATAACCCGCCTGCGCCGCCATTCTCCTCCCACGCTCGCAACCAGAGCAGCCCGAGCCTGCCCAAGCCAGAAGCAGCAGCAGCAGCAGCAGCAGCAGTTGCAGCAGTAGTTGCAGACAACAACCAAGGCGACAATAGCAACAGCAGCAGCAAGCGGGCCAGTCTTGCTAGCCGTGCCTTGAACAAGCTCACGCGGAGAAGCCGGAGCCAGAGCCGTGAGGACCAACGCGACAACAGCGACCACCGACTCAGCCAAATCAGCCAAGTGAGCCAGGTTAGCCAAGTCAGTCAGGTTAGCCAGATCAGCCAGGCGAGCATCATTGAGTCGACCAACTTTGGCCAGTCTCCCGTCCAGCCCCCGGTCCAGGCCCCCGTCCAGCCCTCCGGCCCATCCCCCGACCAGTCGAACCGCACCAGCCCCGTCAGCCAGGTCAGCCGGTCCAGCGAGCCCAGCCGGAACAGTCGCCGAAGCACTCCCCCGACACCCGACACGGTCGACCATCAGTTTGATTTTGACTTTGGCGATCTTGGTGTTTCTTCTACAACTCCTGCTTCTCCTGCTCCTCCTGCTCCTCCTGCTCCTGGTACTGCTTCCAAGTCGCCCACTTCTCCCACCTCTCCTGCCTCGGCCTTTGCTGCGGACGCCCCCGACGGCGCCGACGAGACCATGCCGTCTCTACTCACTCGCCTCCAGTCGCAAGGCCACCAAGGCGCCACGCTCAAGAAGCAACGACGCCCGTCGACGACCATTCGCAACGTGCAGCCCAGCCAGAGTTTTCCAGCTGCTCCAGCTGCTCCAGCTGCTCCTGTTGCCCCCGCCTCGTCCGATGCCTCTGCCACCCCGGCTTCTGTTCCTGCTGCCCCCCTGCAACCTCCTCCTCAACTGCCTGCTCTCCAGAGCAACGTCCCGGCAAGCCTCTCGGTTCCGTCCCTTGTTAGCCACCCCTACCGCTCAGACGAGCCAGCCACGTCGGCCCCTTCCAACCTGTTGACGACGTCTGTCCATTCTGTCAATGCGCTGGAGCCTCCTCGCGGCCGCCGCGTGTCGCAGAGACAGAGACCGCCTCTGCCGGGCAATGGGTCGCCCTACCAGCAGGGCCAGCCGTCGTTTGCGGCGTCCAACCCCGACTTTGGCCTGTCGTCTGCGGCCATTCCTGCCTCTTCGACGGCGCCTGCCATCTACACAAACGACGACGAGCTCTTTGACCTGCCCATTACTCGCCCCGTTCCTCGGTCACACTCTGCCAATGCCCTGTCTGGCTTTGGCAGCTCGAGAGTGACCGCGCGGTCGCAGACAGACTTTGGACTGGCACCCGAGTCGCCCAGCACGATTGCGAAGCGACTGAGCCGGAGAATGAGCTGGCTTCCTGGCCGTGGCAGCAGCAGTGGTGATGAAGGTGCGGGTGGTAGTGGAAGTGCTGCCCATGGCAGTGACAGCAGCGCCAGCAACAGAAACAACAACAGCTCCAGCAAATCTGGGGGCCGCGGGCACAAGTCGCACGAACCAGCCAACGGAGGCGCAGAAAAGACGACGGCCTGGATCCTGGCACCAAACTGCCGGCCCGAGTACAACATCGCGTACCTGCTCAACGGCGAGCGGCTGCCGGAGCTGTGGGACGACCATGCCAACCTGACGGTGCATCTGTCGCACGGGGCGGGCGCGTCGTTCAAGGTGCGGTCGTCGATCATTGAGCAGTCGCTGGTGCTCAGCAACCTGGTGCAGAAGAGCGCGTCGCCCACCTCGAGCGTGCGCAGCCGTTCTGACGACTCGGGCCTCCTCATCTACATCCACGTGACGCCTCTGGCACACGGACAGCCCGATGTCGAGCGTCTGGTGGCGCTGCGCAACGTGTTTGCACTGCTGACGGGCCAGCCGCTGGTGGCGACGAACAAGTTCCCCAAGGCATTTGACGCGCTGTGCCAGGTGGCGACGCTGCTGCGCGAGTTCCAGTTTGGGTATGCGACGGGCAGCAGCAACTCGTTTGGCGACGCGGTCGACCTAAGCACGGGCTTCTACGTCGACCAGACGGTGCTGGCAGACGTGCGGAAGAGCCCCGAGAAGACGCTGGAGGCGCTGGTGCTGGGCGAGGAGCTGCGGTTTTGGCCGCTGTACAACGAGGCCTTCTGCCACGCGGTGGGCAAGTACCCCGTGCTGCGGGAGCTGCGCAAGCGGCAGGCGCGGCTGTGGGAGCGTGTCTCGCCGAGCACGCTGCGGCGGCTGGAGCGCGCGCATCTGGATCTGCTGTCGCGGCAGGACAGCGTCAACTCGCGCCTCGAGCAGTTTGACTTTCCCAGTCTGTTTGCGGGCACGGCCAACTCGACGTCGAACCCGGACCACCGCATCCTGCGCTTCAAGAACTGGCGTGCCGCGTTTGGCGACATGCGCTCGTTTGTGCTCAAGTACTACAAGAGCCAGTTTGGCAGCTGGCCGCCCAAGGCGAGCAGCCGGCGCAACCCGTTCACCGAGAGCGGCCTCAACCGGCTGGTGCTCAAGACGCTGTACGCCGATCTGTGCTCCGTGTACGACCTGCTGGTGAACCGTCACGACATGACCACGCGGGCGGGTGAGGAGGGAGCTGCCTCGTCCGGAAGCCACTCGAATGCCAAATCGTCGTCCGCTTCGTCCTCTGCCGCTTCCTCTTCCTCTTCTTCTGCCAAAAACACCCCTCCTGCAGCCTCTCTCGCCGACACGTCCATCGCTGCCCTGCGCCTCATCATGAGCGAGTTTGACAACTCGTCGCCGCCTGTTCTGCCGCCGATGCCCTTTGACGCGCCCAAGCTGCCGGCCATGACGAGCGTGAACGCAGGCTACCGCGACATGGACACCAAGGAGCAGAACCGCTTCGTCAAGGGCCTGCAGCACGCCGACCTGCGCAAGATCCTGCTCGACTCGCACAACGCCGACGCCGAGCGCGCGGGCGCCTTCCTTGCCGCCTTCCAGGACTTTGAGTGGCACAAGGCCAAGAACGGGCGCTCCGAGATGGAGCTCACCGAGATGCGCATCGGCCACTGGCTCTTCTTGTACGTCGTGCTGCAGTCCATGCCCATGCTCGTTATTGACGCGCCCGGCCTTCGCTTTGCCGACGACGTCGAGTACTTCCTGTGCGAGCCGCCGCAGGGTCGCGCCCCCTGGGTCGAGGATGCCGGCGAGGTGCGCAAGGCCTGGTTCCAGACGGCCGGCGGCGCCGGTCCCCTCGTCGAGCTGTCGGCCGACGTGCTGCTCTACTCGGTCGAGGCCACCTACCACCGGTCGCACTGCTGGCTGGCTGCCAAGATGTGGTCATCGCAGCAGCGCATGTCGAGCGTTTCGCTGCTCGACGACGCGGCCGCCGCGTCGCTTGTCCCGCGCGGCAGGGAACCCAATGTTGTCAGTGTTTCCGGCAGCATCAGCAACAACAACAACAGCCCCCCTCCCACGAGCCGGCCAGACAGCCGTACCATCAGCCGTCCTGGTAGTCGTACTGCCAGTCGCCCTGCTAGCCATGCTGCCAGTCGTCCGTCCAGTCGCCCACCCAGCCGTCGTGGCAGCCGTCCGCCTACTCGTCGCGGCAGCGGCGTCTCCTCCTTTGACGGCGAGGGTCTGACCTTGTCGATCCCCGTGTCAGCAGCACCTCCCCGGCTGCCTGATCTTCGCATGGAGTCGGCATCGCCACAAGGCACCTCCTTTGACATTTCTGCATCGCCCAACTCGCTGGCCGCCACGACCGATATGGCTGGTGGTGCTGGTGCTTCAACGATTGTGGCATCGTCGACCAACACGTCCCTGGCCCACGACGACAACGCCAACATCAGCGAACACGACGTGTCTCCCGGAATGAGCCGGCAGTCGTCGCTGATTCCTTCGAATGTTCCGTCTGCTGCTCCGTCTGCTGTGCCGACACCGGGCCAGACGCCTGGTCCTTCGCCCGGCCCATCCCCCAACTTGCTGCCCTCCAAGCCCCCCTCGTTTGTCTCGGTGCGGCCCAACTACCAGGAGCTGCAGGAGCGTGCTCATCTTCGCCACGCGAGCATCGGCTGGGCTCTCGAGCCTGTCCACTTGAGCGACGACCACGATGACCACCAGCAGCAGGAGCAGAAGAGACAGCAGGAACAGTATCTGCAACCGCTCCAGGACGGAGCCGACAGCCATGCACCCCTGCCGTCGGCCGACCGCTTCCACCGGCACAGCCATGTCCCCGGAGGCGCCATCTTTTCTCGACGCATCGCATCGGCGAGCCATGTCCAGGGCGCCGCGGCGCCGACGCGGCCTCACCTGCAGGGCCGCGCTGCCAGCGGCCCCGAGACGCGCTACAACTCGGAGAGCACCTTTGACTCGATCCTCAACAATATGGGCACGGATGCCAGTACCAGCATGGAAAAGAAGTCGCGTAAACGCGCATCCATTCTTAAACTCTTTTAATCTTTTTTTCTTTTTTTTTTCTCATCTTTTCTATACTCCTCTTTTGGTTTTCGTTGTTGCATCTCTTTTTGTATATCTTCCGCTTTCTTTGCTATTTCATCTGCATAAGCACAGCATGCATTTTATCTTTTTTGTTTTTGCATTTTCTCTATTCAGGTTGGGTAATAAAAAGTTTCATTGACAATCAAACCTTTGTGTTATTGCTATATATTAAGAAGTAGTGTAAATAGTGTATACCATGTATAAACCGCACTGTTAAAACTAAATGTACGCCCTGTCGTTGCCCCCGCCGTGACGTCGTATGGACCCTGTTTGGACCTCCAACTCGACAGCCTACAGAGCAGGTACCTTTGGAGCTACCTTCCTTGCCTCCAACCACCCTCAACCTCTGAAACAGCTGTCGGCTGTCGCATCCCCCGACACCGTCCCTCAGCATTCGTTTACGCGCCCGACTTCCCTCCACGACACCATCCTTCCTGCCCTTTTGCCTTACCTTTTCCCCGCCTCAACCCCCCGATGAGCGAGCTCCAGAAGCGCTGGGCTCGTTCCAAGATGGACGCCATGGCCGCCGGCGGTATTGCAGAAGAGGAGGACGAGAGAGACGGAAGAGAGGGAAGAGACGAGAGAGACGAGAAGGACGAGACGGGGTCGACAGGATCGGCGTCTTCGTCAGGCACCGTGGTCCCATCGGCAAGCGACCACTTGTTTGTGCGCCCGCAGCGGCCGCTGCGACGTTCCATGGATCCCATTCCCTGGACGGCCTATTTCGAGAGGGAGCTGTTTATCAAAAGCGACGAAGACGACACCGTCTTCCATGCCTACCTCACCAGTCCCGTCGGCGATGGCCCGCTGTTTGTCATGCACCACGGCGCCGGCTCGTCCGGTCTGTCGTTTGCCGTCGTCGCCAGCGAGATCCGTCAGCGGCTGCCCGCGGCCGGCATCCTGTCGCTGGACGCGCGCGACCACGGGCAGACGACCACGAGTTCAGCAGGAGGGCCGGCCGACCTCCGCCTCAAAACGCTCAGCCGCGATCTGTCGACCGTCATCCGCGGCGCCCAGTCCGCCATGGCCTGGCCCGCCCTGCCGCCGCTCATTCTCGTCGGGCACTCGCTGGGCGGCGCCGTCGTGACCGATCTGGCCTTTGGGGGAAGCCTCGGCCCGGCGCTGCTCGGCTACGCCGTCCTCGATGTCGTTGAGGGGTCGGCCATGGACGCGCTGCAGAGCATGCAGACGTACCTGGGCACGCGCCCGTCCGGGTTTGCCTCGCTGCAGGCCGCCATCGAGTGGCACACGCGCACGCGCACCATCCGCAACAGCACATCGGCCCGGACGAGCGTGCCGTCTCTACTGAGAGAGACCAAAGAGGGCAAAGAGGGCAAGGAGGGCAAGGAGGGCAAGGAGGGCAGCGGCGACTTGCCCCTCGTTTGGAGAACGGACCTCTCGGCGACACAACCGTTTTGGGAAGATTGGTTCGTCGGCCTGAGTAAAAAGTTTCTGGGCGCCCGCGGCGGCAAGCTCCTGCTCCTCGCCGGCACCGACCGTCTCGACACGGAACTCACCATTGGCCAGATGCAGGGCAAGTATGCGCTCCAGGTCTTTCCCGAGGCCGGCCACTTCATCCACGAGGACCTGCCCGAGAAGACGGCCATGACTCTGGTCGATTTCTTCCACCGCAACAACCGCGCCGCCCTCGTCCTGCCGCCCAAAGTATCCGAGCTGCTTGCCCAGGGGAAGAAGGTATAATGAATGACGGGAGGTCAATCAACACAAGTAATGAAAGAAATATCCATTGTAATGAAATCATAATAAAAAAAAAGGTCATGTCTGTGAATAGGTACCAAAAAAAAGAACCAAAACGTCTATTGAAAAAAAGAAACAACGCCTTTTATGCGCCTTCCCGTTATATGCTCGCTGAAATAAAAAGAAGAGAAAGAAGAGAAAGAAGAGAAATCAAGCTGGACCACACCAACTCTTGTTACACTTTTACACGGCAATACCGGCCGCCTGGGGAATATTCGTCTCGGCTGGCTGGTGCTTGATGTCCACCTCTGCCTCCGCCTCTGCCTTGACCTCCTTCCCGTCTGTCTTGCCCTCGGACTTGGTCGAGACGCCGCGCTCCGACAGCGCCCGCTTATGGACCGACTGCTCCGACGCCCGCGCCTCGGCCATGCTGCCGCCCGCCGCCGCAGCGCTCGCCACCGCGCTCGTCTTGCGCTTCGCCTCGGCCGCCGCCAGCTTGCGCTGCTTCTTGAGCCGCTCCGCATCCTCGCGCGCCCGCTGCAGCGACACCGGGTCAATGCCCAGCGCCATGTCCGTCGCCTGCGCCTTGTCCATCAGCTGCGCATACCCCAGCGCCGAGCACACGTCCACGTAGCTGTGTCCCCGCATCATGCCCGTCTGCTCCGCGTGCTTTCCGGGCACCAGCTGCGCCAGCAGGTACTTGGTGTTGCCGAACCGGTTGCCGACCGCAATGGCGTGGCCCAGGTACGCCTGCACCACCTCGGACCAGTCCGCCAGCCCGCCGTCGGCCCCGCTGCGGAAACAGCTCGAGTTCTTTTCCGCGGCCGTCGCAATCATGGCGCCGTCGACGCCGTACTCCTGCATGAGCTCGACGGCGTGGTCGCGCGAGTAGACGTCGCCGTTCATCAGACAGGCGACGCCCGCCTCGTGGCACACGTCGCGGATCATGCGCAGCTGGTCGCGGATGGCGCGCTCGCGCGGCCGCATCGGCGTCGTCCGGCAGTGGATCGTCAGTCCCGTGATGCCCGTCCGCACCAGCCGCCGCACCAGCGCCTCCGTGTCGGCCGGGTCCGCCAGCAGTCGGATCTTGACGCTGATGCCGATCTGGTACGTCGGCACAATCTCCCGCACCAGCGCCTCCAGAATGGCCACCAGCTTGTCCGGTGTCTTGAGCAGCGCCGCGCCCATGCCGCCGTCCGTCGAGAAGGGTTTCGGGCAGCCCGCATTGACGTCGATGCCCGCCACGTCGGCCGCCACAATGCGCGCCGCCTGCACGGCCAGATCCGGGTTGCACGTGCCCATCTGGTAGATGAGCTTGCCCTTTTCGAGCTCCGGGTGCACGCGGTAGATGATAGACGGCTTGAACTCGCCGCTCGCGTTGCAGTTGGACGGCATCCGCGACCACTCGATGCAGCCGGTGCGTTTGTTGATCTTGCGCGTCGTGCCAATCATCGACTTGTCAATCGTTTCGGGGCCTAGAGAGGTTAGAGGACGAACATGATCCAAGACGAGGGAAAAGACCACCCACCCCATACGAGATCGGCGCCGTACTGCAGCGCCAGCAGTCGCGATGGCAGCTCGCCGGAGCGCACCATCGGCGCAAGAACAATCTTGCCGCGGTAGTCGACGCCCCGCGCCGGGATGGGAACGTGTGGCACAGCCTCGGTCGTCATGATGGCTCGTAGTAGACGTTTGAACATGTCATCCAAAAAAGAACCAACAGGGGAGGGTATGGGGCTTGATGGTCGGTGATGTCAACTCGGAGCCGAGAAATCTTGGGGTCGTTGTTTTCTTTGATTTCAAAAAAATCATAAAAATGACAAAGCCGGCAAGTGGGGTGCAGCCAAGGCGAAGTAAGGAGTATATGAGAAATGACTAATCTAATTGAACATGTGATGTCGCGTGGCCATTTCCGAGGTATATCGCGTCGCGTTAAGCTTCGCGCCAACTTTAGACGAAAAAACACGACGTTTGCTCACACCACTATCTACAATTGGCCGTGAACCACCACTTTTTTTCGTCTTTCCGTCAACAAAACACACCAAAAGAAAAAAACACTTTGACGCTGGCTTCTCTTTTCTTCTCAAACCTTGCACGGCCCGCTACACGGTTCGCCGTCCGCACACTGTCGACAACATCACCAGTCGCCATGCCTCTTCCACTTCGCCAATCAGCACGAAAGGCGGCCGAGAAGGCCAAGGCCGTCAAGGATGAGCAGCCGCTTGTCGAAAAGAAAGTGAAGAAGGAAGTGTCGCCGGATCCTCCAGTCAAGGCTTCCAAGAGAAAGGCAGACGCTTCTCCGGCCGCGACCACGACACCCACCAAGTCGACATCAGCAGCAGGCGCATCAAAAACGGCAGCATCCAAGACGGCAAAGAAGATCAAGACAGAAGACGGCAAAAACCCAGAGACGCTGGCTGAGCGCACGAATGTTTCGACACTCGGCAAAAAAATGTATATTGGCGCCCACGTCAGCAGCGCCGGCGGTGTGCAGAATGCCGTGGCCAACTCGGCCGCCATTGGCGGCAACGCCTTTGCCCTCTTTCTCAAGGCGCACCGCAAGTGGACGAGCCCGCCGCTGGCGCCCGACACGGCCGCCGCCTTTCGCAAAGCCTGTGCCGACGCGTCGTACGATGCCGCCAAGCACTGTCTGCCGCACGGCTCGTACCTGGTGAACCTGGCCCAGGCCGACGACGCCAAGGCCGACCAGGCGTACGGCCACTTTGTCGACGATCTGCGGCGGTGCGAGGAGCTGGGTATTCGCTTGTTCAATTTCCACCCGGGCGCCGCCGTCGCCGGAACGGGTGGGCGCGAGGCCGCGCTCGAGCGGATTGCCGAGGCGCTGAACCGGGCGCACCGGGAGACGGCGCCGTCCAAGGTGGTGACGGTGATTGAGAACATGGCGGGCGGCGGCACGACGGTGGGCGACCGGTTCGAGGACCTGGCGGCCATGATTGCGCGCATCGACGACAAGGAGCGCGTCGGCGTGTGCATCGACACGTGCCACGCCTTTGCCGCCGGCTACGACCTGCGCACGCCCGAGTCCTTTGCCGCCGTCATGGCCGAGTTTGACCGCGTCGTCGGCCGCCCGTACCTGCGCGCCGTCCATCTCAACGACAGCAAGGCGCCCTTTGACAGCCGTCGCGACGTGCATGCCAATATCGGCACGGGCTTTCTCGGCCTGCGCGCCTTCCACACGCTCGTCAACCACGACGCCTTTGCCGACATGCCCATTGTCCTCGAGACGCCCATTGACCGGCCCGGCAAGGACGGCAAGACGTTCGAGGACCGCAGCGTCTGGGCCCGCGAGATCAAGCTGCTCGAGAGCCTGATCGGCATGGACCCCGAGAGCGACGAGTTCAAGGAGCTGGAGGCGTCTCTGCAGGACGAAGGCGCTTCCGAGCGGAAAAAGCTGCAGGGCCAAGTCGACAAGCGCTCCGCCAAGGCCGCCAAAGACAGCAAGAAGAAGAGGTAAAGAGAGCGATCATGGTATCCAACCTTTGTAGTTTTATTATAGCCGGCGTAATGTTTTTTCAAATCTTTGGGTATGTATGCAAAACAGGGAAATTCAAAATAAAAAAAGGAAAGCGACCTATACCGATGGAAAGTGTATACAAAAAGAAACGACAAGCACCTACTTCATAAACCAATCGCCCCCCATCTCACTTTCTTGACCGTGCCCAGTGCTCAACCTTGCTCATAAGACTCTTGAGACCGACTCCGCGCTCGCAGTTGGCCGCCAGCCACGTCTCCATCCGCTCGCGGACACTCCGCATCGACCGCAGCACGGGCATCTTGCCGCCCTCCTCGTTGGCCACGTACCCGGCCGGGTTCAGCAGCAGATCAAACGCCTCCGCCCAGATCTCCGTCTGCCAGTACCGCTTGAGCGACTCGCGGATCCGGTAGTGCTTGACCGTGCTGCGGTCCTGCAGCCCGCCGCCCAGCCCGCCATTCGGCTCGCTGCGCACCGTCTCCATGTACTTGCCAAACAGCAGACAGTGCACCGTGCCCGCCAGCCCATGGTAGTCAATCTGCCACGTCCACGGCCGGCCCTCCCGCATCTCTGCACAGTCCTGCGCCGTCGTCTTCCAGTCTGCAATGAACTTGACGTCCGCCGGGAACGCCCGCATGTCGATCGCCCGTCCAAAATCAATCAGCGTCACACCGCGCGCCGCCCAGCCACCAGAACCGTCTGCCTGCCATTGACTTGCCAGGTGGTCCCCGTTGCTGCTTCTAAACGCCGTCGCCGTGCTGCCGTTGCTGTTGCTGCCGTTCAGCGGGTCTTCCAGCCGCAAGAGACAGTTGTCGCCCTTGATGTCGCCGTGCAGCAAGTTCTTGCCGTGCAGCGCCTCCACCGTCCGGAACAGCTCAATCGTAAAGAACATGGCCAGCATCTCGTCCATCACGCCCGACGCCTCGGCCCGGAACAGGTTCACCACGTCCAGCAGCGTGCCGTACGGGTAGTACGGCAGAAACAGAAACGTCTCGTCGCGGTACAGGTGGCACTCCAGCGCCGGCGCCAGCGACGCCGTGGCGCGGTGCTGCGGGCCCAGTCGCGTGTGCACCAGACGCATCATCGAAAACTCCCACGCCGTCGGCGGCGTCTCCATCTTGAGCGCCTCGAGAGCGTGTCGCCGTGTATGGGCGCTGGCAAATGCACCGTGTCCCATCCGCGCCACGGGTCCGTTCTCATCGTCGTCCTGGCCGCTGCCTTGGCCATCGTCCGGGTTCATGTTCTCCACGAGGTACACGGGTGCAAAAGCACCCGCGCCCAGCTCGCGGCGGATCGAGTATTGTGACTGACAGTCGGAGAAGCGCACAACCACAGGCAGACCGGCCCCGCTAGACCGCTCTGACGAGCTTCCGCCATTGCCTGCCTTGGACTTGCTGGTGACTGCCTTGGCATATCTCCGGATCTCTGCACCCCGCTCGCTCTTTTCCTCACGGTGGTCGTAAAAACCCGTGTACGATCGCAGGGGAGGCTGCATGTGCGCAAGAATCTCGCAGCGGATGCTCTCGTCGATCGGGTTGCACTGCGCATCCTTGATGATCGGTCCCTTGGGCGGCGGTGCAACCTTTTTGCCCAGCTTGGTGTCCACTCGGCTGTCGACTCGGCTGTCGACTCGGCTGTCGACTCGGCTGTCGACTCGGCTGTCCACCTTCTTGTCCAGCTTCATAGGCACAGGCGCAGGCAGAACAGCTTCATTCGCTTCGTTCACCACGTCAATCAGAGGGCTGCTCATAGGCTCCGACGGGAAACTGCTGCGCGATTTTTCCGCATACTCGTCCTCCTCCACATCTTCTTCCTCCTCTTCTTCCTCCTCTTCTTCCTCCTCCTCATCCACATCATCCTCGTCTTCCTCCATCGACATTAGCAGACTGCCGGCTGCCTTGCTCGGCGTCTTGGCGTGCAGAGCGCGCTTGTTGTCTTCCGAGTCAAATGCCACAGACGACTCCGTTCGCTCCGTAATCGGCGTCATGAACGGAAGGCGGTTGTTTGCCACCTCGGCGGGATCCCTATACGGCCGAGTAGGCGCAACATAATCCTCGGGAGGAATGGGGATAAACACTGTCCGTGCCCGTGGCTGCTGTTGTTGCTGAGGAGGTGGCAGTTCCAGATCCTGGGAGAACTCTGCAGTCTGCTTGACGGGGGACGAAAGGTGTGGAGGAGTAATGTTTTCGTCGCCGGTGTGCTGTCCAAATCTGACGGGCAATGGGCTGAACACTTCGTCGGGCTCATCAACGTCGTCGACTCCGCCAATCGTCTCGTTGGCGTTCTTGCTCGCATCGACATCGGACCACACCTGGACATTTCCTGCATGGTCGCCGTCATGCACCTCTGCTCGGCTCTGTTCATGGTCCTCATCTTCCTCATGGACCTGCTCGTTGTCCTCCTCTTCGTCTTCTTCCTCTTCGTCCTCCTCTGGGATGCCGCCTGCCATTGAGTGACGCCGGTCCGTCGCTGTGCTCTCTGCTCCGCTGGTATAGTCGCCGTCTGTCTCATAGTCGTCGTCCGAGGCGCCTCGGGAGTAGTCATCCGAATCTGTGGGCGCCGCTGTTGGCTTGGGCTGGTTGAAAATGTCGTAAATGTCGTCCGTCGCTGCGCGCGTGTGCATCGTCATCGTCGGCTCCGATGTTGTCGATCCGCGCTTCTTCATCTTGGGCTTGGACGGCGAGTCCAGCTTGGCCTTGATAATCTGTGTCTCGTTCACCTCAATCTTCTTCTTCCGCGGCCGGCTCTCCTTGTCGTGGCTCTTGATCATGGCGCCGTTCTCATCCAGCATCACCGAGTCGTGGTGGACAATCATCTTGGCCGGAGGATCATCGCGATGGATAGCCAACTTTGGTGACGGGTCGTGGTGGATGGCCATCTTTGGCGCTGGATCACGATGAATGGCCAATTTGGCAGGCGGTGCTGCATCGCGGTGGATAGCAAGTTTTGGCGACGGGTCCTGGTGTACGACAAGCTTGCTGGCAACACGGTCGGCCAACACGTCGACGGGTGCTGCTTGCGGAAACAGTGGATCTTGTTCCTCCTCCTCCTCCGGCTCAACCATGTCCATCTCCTCCATAACCTGCATATCCTCATCCATCTCGGCCTCGTCCCATGATGCATGCAATAGGCCGCGGTTGGCTGCCCAAATCTCTTCAAAACTCAACTCCGTGCCGGGCTCCTCGGGCGTCGGGTAAACAGCCCGGAGATCGACAAAGACGCGCTCCTTCTTCCCGCTGGCCGGGTTCACGGTAACCTGGTATTGCGCTGGGTGGATGGTAATGTGTGATTTTGCTAATGACTGTAGGAACAAAAAAAAGTACATTTTTTTGCGCCGTCAGAGGAGACAAACCCCCCCTTTTGTGATCAGCCTCGCGGCCAGAGGGGTCACTCCTCCGAAGAATTGCGCAACACGAATTAGTCCTATATTGAATCAACATGAGGGTTTCCACGGGGAAGGGGGGAGAGAGAGAGAAGACAGAAAAAGGAGGAACGAGCGAAAAAAGGCTCATCATGTGTGACAATAACTTACCGCATCTTTGAATACCTGCATCTTGGCTACGGGCTTCTTGCCGCCCGCCCGCAGCTTCTCGCCCGCCCACGGCTTGGCCGCCACTGTGTTCTCCTTTTTGCGCTCCGCCAGCGAGCCAATGCTCTCCCAGCCCTTGCTCGGGCCGCCGCCTGATGTACCGAGCGCTGGTGCTTGTGCCGCCGGGTCCGCATCGGAAAAGATGGCCATCTTGGGCTTGGCACTGCGTGCTGCCTGCGCGCTGGCCTGCTGCTGCTGGCGCTGCTGCTGCCGACGCTGTGCTTCTTGGGGGTCGGCTGATGCTGCCAACGCAAAGGGGTCGACCTTGGCCGCCAGGGCAGGACGCACAGACGGCAGGGCCGGCGACGACGGTGCATCCGGGTCGAGAGACTCGGGCGCCTGCGTCTCGCGACGCTCAACGAATTCATTGTACTTGCGCATCAGACGAGCTTCGGGCCGCGCGTTGCGCTCAATGCCCAGCCGGAACACCTCGTCGGCCTGCTCCCAGCGGCCCGCGGACTCGAGCCACGCAGCGTACTCCTCGTAAAACAGAGCCAGCTTCTCGCCGATGCCGTGCCGCGACAGGTAGACATACGTCTCGCGCGGCGCATCGGAAAAGAAGTGGATGTAGTGCAGCCACAGACGGAGGTACCGCGGGTCGTTGCGGTACTGCGCCGCGCCCACAAACGCCTTGGTCGTCCGCTCCAGCAGCAGGTGCAGCTGCGACTGCGGCGTTGCCTGCGCTGACGGGTACGCATCCAGTGTCCAGCGCACGTAGCGATCGTACGGGTCCAGGGGGTCGTCCGACTCGGCAGATGCAGCTAGCTCGGCCTCAAAGTCGGCGCGGATTGTGTCGTGCAGCGTCTTGGTGTCGTTGGGGTTTGGCGTCGGCGTCAGCATCGGCACAAGCTTGCCATCCTTGACGCCAGCGCCCACCGACTGGGGCGAGTACAGCTCGGCCAGCTTGCGCGCCGAGCGGCCGCCAGGGAGAGACTGGATATTCTCCTTCTGGCCTTCGATGATGTCAAAATTGACAAGATCGTCGGAACCAGCCATTGTTGCGTTTTGTTGTTTCTGGTGCTGGTATAAAGTGTTGGCGAGATGATGCGTGTAAGATACAAGGCTGAGAGAAAAAACAAGCACTCGAGACGCGAACCGCCGATGACAAAAGACGCGTCGAGTGCTGGCGTGTTGGCCGAGACTGGGGAGAGAGGGGTGCAAAGAGGCGGTGGAGGGGTGGCGTTTTTGTGGAGATTTCCTTTATTGGTAAATAAACGTAATGGTTGCCCTGACAACTATCATCACGTGATACATCACGCATTACCTTTTACAGCGTGGCACTCATACCTTTGCTTTCATCATGATAGGCACAATCCAGTGACATTCTGGTATCCGTAGCGAACGAAATAAGCAGTTTTGGTATCAAAAGGTACGGAATCCATCCGTCCGTATTTTTTTATTTCATTTGCATTACATTTCATTTCTGTCTCATACGAGTATACCCCGCCATCACACGGCTATTTTTTTCGAGTACAGCCAGCTTAGATGTTGACCGAGGTGCGGAAGCTCTTGCCGGCGTAGACAGCCTTGTCGCCGAGCTCCTCCTCAATGCGCAGAAGCTGGTTGAGCTTGGCCAGACGCTCCGAGCGAGCCGGGGCACCGGTCTTGATCTCACCCGAGCGGATACCGACAACAATGTCGGCAATGGTGACGTCCTCAGTCTCACCCGAGCGGTGCGAGACCATGACACCCCAGCCGTCGGCGTACGAGTCCTTGGCGGCCTGGATCGACTCGGTCAGAGTGCCGATCTGGTTGACCTTGAGCAGGAGGGCGTTGCAAGCCTTGAGCTCAATGGCCTTCTTGATGCGCAGGGGGTTGGTGACCGTCAGGTCGTCACCAACAATCTGGATGTCCTGGGTCTTGTAGAAGTAGCTCCAGGCCTCCCAGTCGTCCTCAGCGAAGGGGTCCTCAATGCTGACAATGGGGTACTTCTTGCAGAGGTCCGAGTAGATGGCAGCAAGCTCCTCGTAGGTGATCCACTTGGTGGGGTCGCTGTCGGGGTTCTTGAAGTCCAGGTCGTACTTCTTGACGTCCTCCTTGTAGAACTCGCTCGAGGCGACGTCCATGGCAATGTTCATCTTGCCAGTGTAGCCGGCCTTCTCGATGGCGTCGGTGATCAGGCTGAGGGCCTCGTCGGCAGACTGGATATCGGGGGCAACACCACCCTCGTCACCGACGTTGCCGGCAGACTGGCCGTACTTCTTCTTGGCCAGGCTCTTGAGCTGCTGGTAGACCTCAGCACCCCAGCGGAGAGCCTCGGAGAACGAGGGAGCGTCCCTTGAGAGGTGTTAGCGGGTGTGACGGTAGGCAGAAGTGGGTTGAGAACGAAGCGAGGTTGTTACGTACGAAGGGACGATCATGAACTCCTGGAAAGCCAGGCGGCCACCGGCGTGGGAACTGCGGGTTTGTTAGCGATTTGGCCAAGGCCTTTTCGATTTGACTTGATTTTTTGTTTTGTTTTTGAAGACATACCCGCCGTTGAGGACGTTCATGAAGGGAACGGGAAGGACGTAGGGCTTCTTGGTGCCAGCAAGGTCAGAGACGTGGGCGTACAGAGGAACACCCTGCAAAAAGAAGTTAGCAGTGTTTCATGCAAAAGACAAGCACGGTAAGAAACCTCTCGTTGAAACTCACCTTCTCGGCAGCACCGGCCTTGGCAATGGCCAGCGAGACACCAAGGATGGCGTTGGCGCCGAGCTTGGTCTTGTTGGGGGTGCCGTCAAGCTCAATGAGGAACTTGTCGACCTTGGACTGGTCCTTGACGTCAATGTTCTCCTTGATCAGAGCAGGGCCAATGACCTCGTTGACGTTCTTGACAGCAGTCAGAACACCCTTGCCAGCCCACTTGGCCTTGTCGCCGTCGCGGAGCTCGCAGGCCTCGTGCTGGCCAGTCGAGGCACCCGAGGGGACAATGGCGCGGTGCAGGCCCGACTCGGTGACAACGTCGACCTCAACGGTCGGGTTGCCGCGCGAGTCGTAGACGTAGCGAGCGTGGATCTTGGAGATGCCCATCTTGAAGTGTTTTTGGGTAGGAAAAGGAGGATGGAATTGGTTCTTAGGACTGTGTTTGCGGATGTCCGGTCAGTGAAACCTGAAGAAACAAAAAACAAAAAAAAGAAGAAAGGAAGAGGAGAAAGGGGGGAGAGAGAAGAAAGGGAGGGGGGGGACAGAGGGAAAAAATATGACGACGGAGGCGAAATGATGAGTCTTTATGGAGGGGCCTTTTTGGGGGACACAGTACAGCTTCTGGGGCAACCGGGCAGCGCGCAAAACTCGACAAACTTCAGCGAGCAATGGGACGAATAGGTAGCGTGTCGGGGTGGGGGTCGCGACGAGGCCGGGGGTTATGTGGATGTGCGGATGTGCGACAACGGACAATGGATTACCTGGATAAAGTGAATCGACAAAAGCAGCTGGCGCTTGAGATGATGCAGAGGTGCAAAAGAATGAGGCAGGGAGGGGGGGACAACGGACCGAAGAAGCAGATGTGGTGGAGGGAGGGGACTATAAGTGGGCTTTTGGGGCTTTCGGGGCCAAGAAGGACGAGAGGGTGCGCGAAACAGGAAGAACGGGAAGGTGCAATCGACGAGGTTGAAGCTTTTGCTCGCTTTTTTTCTCGCTGCCTCTCGGCGTGGCGGGGAGCTCTCCTACCTTTCTTGTTTTTTTGGGGCGCGTGGGTTGATGACTCGAAAGTGTCAAGAGGAAAGAGCGATTTGCTGCTTTTTGCGAGTCAACAAACAGATGAATATTTGTCCAGGAAGGTGCGAGGGGGAAGGTCACTTTTAAATCACGTCTTGTCCATTCACTTGGAGAAGGAGCAACCGGGACTTTCAAGGAGGGGCGGCAGGCGCGAAGAGCTGTACCGCGTGCAAATGTCGCTTTTTGCTCTGCGCCGCCCTCCATTACACGGTCTTTTTGGCGGGGCACCTCGTGGTGGGGTTGTTGGGCAGACGGCAGGAGCGACAGGAAGCGACTGCCCGCTTTGTCAGGTGCTTTCCTATCCTGGCCATGCATTGTCAGTCATGCGCAGCGCCATGTTTTTGCTTGGTTGGCTGTCCCTTTGTTTTCTATTTGATTCGATTCTCCGGTGTCGCTGTTGTCTCACAAGGCAGCATAACGTTTTAACTGTAACCAGTCGTCAAGGCCTGCTTGTCTTTGCCGGGGCGCTTACTTGCCCACTGACCATGTCTTGAAAATATCTTCCCGCCTGAAAGCAGCTGTCTCGCGGTAGCAGCGGCCGACGTTTTTTTGACGGCCAGTTGGAAGGTACCCAACAGAAGCTCCAAAATACACCAAAACTAGGCTGTCCGTCTTGTACCTTTCTAGCAGCTAGAAATCGTCAGGAACGGCAGGAACATCTCGGGCTGTGATTGGCCAATGCATTGCCGGATGTACCTCGTACCTGGCGCGACGTCCCACACCATTCCCGTTCGCTGCTACGGAAGACGCCAGTACCGGCCGATCGATCGCGGCTGCACGCGAGACTTGACGGAGTATTTTCGATGCGCTTCGAGCCTTGCGCGTCACATAGCCGTTCCAATTTGTCCCGACGATGGCTACTGCCGAGAGTCTATGGCCCAACCCCAGACCTTTTCACCCGTCTTGACCCGTTGTTGACGCAAGTTATGCGGGGGATGTGCCGGGCGGCGGGGCTATCAGAGGCAAGGTACCTGGTTCCTTTTGAGGATTTTCATGTGCCAGGCACTTTAAAGAGTGCCCGAAGCTTTGAGAAAGATGGAAGAAGCATGTAAGATGTAAGAATGAGGAGCGAAGCCCCCCTGGCGGACGGATGGACAAGGGGGTCACGTGGACGTAGCCGACGCTGTCCGGCTCATGCGAGGCCTGATGCACCGTACAGGATCGAGCTTTCCTCAACCGGACAAACTGTGCCGTCCGAGCAGGTAAGATCGTTCCTTCCGGCCAGATTGCTGCTTCCTTTTTTGTTTTGATCATCTTTTCCAAACAGGAAGGTGTAGGCCTATCGGTTCAATTAGTTGAGTGCTGTGAGCTTTTGGACCTTTTTTTTTTTGCAGTACCAATAACCCCGTTTTTGGAAGGTGCGGCTCACTGTACTCGTAAGCCGAGCAACAAAGGCGGAGACTCGTAAAAACAGAGCAAAAGAGCAGCCCACACTACCAAGGCCGGTAGGTACTTCTCGTACTCCGTACAGCCCACGCTGCAGCCAAACGGTGCCTGCGCTGGTACTGATCAGTAGTGCGATAAGGCAAAAATCACACCACACGCACTTGCCAAAAACAGAAAGTGATTTCGAAATTCTCGACCCATCGCTGCAGCACGAACCCATCGCTTGCGAAAGGAAGGTGCCAGCCTCGACACAAGTCTCGATCGTTCTTTCCCCAGGCCTCCGCAACGCGTACGTCCTTCCTGTGCCGGCCTAATTTTGCCTGCCCACGCCCATCGCACCTTCCCCCTCCCCGCAGTCCCGGATGTCGCTGTCTTCTGCCCTGACGGCGATCGGCAGCCGCAGCAACAAGCCGCCCTTCACCGCAGCTTTATTAAGGACCGCTACTCCACGCCAAAAGCTCTCTTCCGCATCCTTTCTTCTCAGCCGTACCCCGCTATCACCAACCAACCCCTGCGCATCCTGTCGTACTCTGTGAGTTGTCCCGTTACAGGTGTCCATTTTCGGTGTGCAGTGTCTATTTTATTTCCCTTTCTTTCTGTGTTACGGCCGTCTGTCCTTTTCCGTCTACAAACGAACTGGAAACGAAGGGCAATCAAAAGAGGAGGAGGTTTTCAAAAGCTTGAAAAGGACCCCCAAAGGGAGACTTGGATGGGCGGCACACCTTGCCAGTTCTCAAAACACAACAGCTCGTTTTCACAGTTTATTACCGTTCACGATTTGCTGACGCAGAACAGTCATTCTGTCCGCTCTCCTCTTTTATTGAGCCAGACACGATCCCTTTCTGTCGCTTCTTCTTCTTCTTCGTCTCCGTCGACTCGTCTGCCGAGACGGAATCTCTCTCCCCGACTTATCCAACCACTTGTTACTGCTCGCAACTGCTCTCATCGCCGCCACGCCATGTGTCGCCACGAAGGAGGACTCGGCGGTGCCACCGTCATCAACAATGGCCGCGAGCTGCTGCCGGCGGATGTGGTGCCGACGCACTACGACCTGACGCTGGAGCCCAACTTTGGCAACTTTACGTTTGAGGGCACCGTGGTGATTGACCTGGACGTGGTCAAGGAGACCAAGTCGGTGTCGCTGCACACGCTGGAGCTGGAGGTGCACAGCGCCAAGGTCAGCAGCGGCGGCAAGGTGGTGAGCTCGTCGCCGGCGATTGCGTACACGGAGGACACGCAGACGACCAAGATTGACTTTGAGGACAGCCTGGCCAAGGGCAGCAAGGCGCAGCTGGAGATGACGTTTACGGGCCAGCTCAACGACAAGATGGCGGGCTTCTACCGGTCGACGTTCAAGAAGGCGGACGGCTCGGAGGGCGTGATGGCGAGCAGCCAGATGGAGCCGACAGATGCTCGTCGAGCGTTCCCGTGCTTTGACGAGCCGTCGGTGAAGGCGACGTTTGGCGTGACGCTGATTGCGGACAAGCACATGACGTGCCTGAGCAACATGGACGTTGCGTCGGAGACGGATGTGACGTCCAAGATCAGCAGCGGCGTGAAGAAGGCTGTCAAGTTCAACGTGTCGCCCCAGATGTCGACGTACCTGGTGGCGTTTGTTGTTGGCGAGCTCAACTACATTGAGACCAACGAGTTCCGGGTGCCGGTGCGTGTGTACGCGCCGGATGGCCACAACATTGAGAACGGCCGGTTCTCGCTGGAGCTGGCAGCGCGTACGCTGGCGTTTTACGAAAAGGTGTTTGGCATTGACTTCCCGCTGCCCAAGATGGACCAGATTGCCATCCCCGACTTTGCGCAGGGTGCGATGGAGAACTGGGGTCTTGTGACGTACCGGGTGGTTGACCTGCTGATTGACGAGAACAACAACGCGGCGGCGACCAAGGAGCGGGTGGCGGAGGTGGTGCAGCACGAGCTGGCGCACCAGTGGTTCGGCAACCTGGTGACGATGGACTGGTGGGATGGTCTCTGGCTGAACGAGGGATTCGCGACGTGGGCGTCGTGGTACTCGTGCAACAAGTTCTTCCCCGAGTGGAAGGTGTGGGAGACGTATGTGTCCAACACGCTGCAGGATGCGCTGTCGCTGGACGCGCTGCGCAGCAGCCACCCGATCGAGGTGCCGGTGAAGCGTGCGGACGAGATCAACCAGATCTTTGACCACATCTCATACGCCAAGGGCTCGTGTGTTCTGCGGATGATTTCGAGCTACATTGGCGAGGATGCGTTCCTCGAGGGCGTGCGTCGGTACCTGAAGAAGCACGCGTACGGCAACACGGAGACGGGCGATCTTTGGGCGTCGCTGGCGGAGGCGAGCGGCAAGCCGATTGAGGAGGTGATGACGGTGTGGACGAAGAATGTGGGCTTCCCCGTGGTGACGGTGACGGAGAAGGACGACATGATCCAGCTGAAGCAGAACCGGTTCCTGGAGACGGGCGACGTCAAGCCGGAGGAGGACGAGACGCTGTACCCGGTGCTTCTGGGCATCCGGGGCAAGGAGGGCGTTGACGAGGAGCCGATTCTCAAGACGCGCGAGGGCGAGTTCAAGATGCCGAGCAAGGACTTTTTCAAGCTCAATGCGAACCACACGAGCCTGTTCCGGACGTCGTACACGCCTGAGCGTCTTGGCAAGCTGGGCGAGGCGGCGAAGCAGGGTCTGCTGTCGGTGGAGGACCGGGCGGGCATGATTGCGGACGCGGGCGCGCTGGCGATTTCGGGCTACCAGAAGACGTCGGGCGTGCTGGGCCTGCTCAAGTCGTTCAACGAGGAGACGGAGTTTGCGGTGTGGACGGAGATTGTGTCTCGCCTGCACTCGATCCAGGAGGCGTGGATGTTTGAGGGCTCGCAGATGGGCGCTCACCTGGATGCGTTCCAGCGGGACCTGGTGAGCCCGCAGGCGCACAAGCTGGGCTGGGCGTTTTCGGACGCGGACGGCCACATTGAGCAGCAGCTCAAGGCGAAGCTGTTTAATGCGGCGGGCCAGAGCGGCGACGAGAAGGTTGTTGCGGCGGCCAAGGAGATGTTTAGCAAGCTGGTGGCGGGCGATGCGACGGCGGTGCACCCCAATGTCCGTCGCAGCGTGTTTAGCATTGTGCTCAAGTACGGCGGCAAGGAGGAGGTGAGTAAAAAAGTCACGAGAACAGAGAAAAAGAGGCGACAGTCGCGATCATGTTCCATGCTAACGATTTCACTCTAGTACGACAATGTTCTCAAGATCTACCACTCGTCCAAGGACAGCGACGAGCGCAACACGGCGCTGCGGACGCTGGGCTATGCGCAGGATCCCGAGCTGATCCAGCGGACGCTGTCGCTGATGCAGGGCAGCGATGTCAAGGACCAGGACATTTACATGCCGGCGAGCGGACTTCGGAGCCACGCGGCGGGAGTGGAGGCGATGTTTGAGTGGATGACGAAGAACTGGGACTACCTGTACAAGCGGCTGCCGCCCGGACTGTCGATGCTGGGCTCGATGGTGGAGATGCTGACGTCGAGCCTGTCGCGGCCGGAGCAGCTGGAGCGTGTGAGCGCGTTCTTTGCGGACAAGAACACGAACGGCTACGACAAGGCGCTGGCGCAGAGCCAGGACACGATCCGGTCCAAGATTGCGTGGGTGAAGCGTGACGGCGAGGATCTGGCAGCCTGGCTCAAGGCGAATGGCTACTCGTCGTGAGGGGTGAAGGGACGACAGCCCTTGGAAGAAAATGAAGCATTCGCAACTCTGTATTATACTTGCATCAACGGTCTCTTATGGTATCTATCTATAATGGACCTTTTAGTCGAAAAAAAATAGGTACCTATAAAAATAAAACGAAAATTCAAATATGAAGGAATATTCAATGAGGTACCTAGGTACCTATCTAGAGTCATACCATGGAAGACTTATCCAAGTGACCGCAAGGTTTCTTACAGCCCTTACAGGCCCCTCCTTTGATCGACGGTCGGCAGGTGAAGGATCCTTTCTGATGCGCTGCTCTTGTCGTAGACGACGGTGACTTTGGACTCGATGGTGGGCATGGGGCTGCCGGGGAGGATGTTGATTTCGGCCGTGTACTTTGTAAACCACCAGACGATATGGGTGCCGTCCTCTTGGCCGAGTGGGACGGTGATGAGGTGGCAGTTGTCATCTTCAGCTGGACCGTTGCTGCTATCTCCGACGGTGACAGATTCGACAAAACTTGGCAAGAGGTGGTAGTCAATGTGTTCATTATAGTCTTCCCAGTCGGTCTTGTAGTAAAAGGGATCGTGGTCGTCGGAATAGTCGCCGGTAAAGTCGGGCCATCTGTTTTGGTAGGGGATGCGATAGAGGGGCTGCAGAAGGATGGTGATGCGGGAGGGACGGCACGAGTCACCGAGCGAGGAGGCGGAGCGTTGGTAGATGGTGGAATAGACGGCGACATCGTGGGCGTCATCCGACCACTGTCCAAGGATGCCCATGCGGCGGTGGCCTGTCTTGAGGTTGTCATCGTCATCATACTCAATGGCCATGCCGGTGACGACGCGACCGATGCGGCGCAGACGCACCCGCTCGATATCGGCCGCCGGGGGGATATGCGCATGGCTGAAGAACAAGTTGCGAAAGGCATAGTCGTCGACGTACTCGGGCATGACATCCAAGAGGCGCGGGGGCGACACGACAGAGGGCGACGGCGTGCCTCGTGGACCTCTTGACTCATACACGCCCACGCTGAGCAGAATACTGCGGTGGACCGCCAGGAGATCGACGACGAGGCCGAGGACCGGCTGCCCTGTATGGCTCTGATCGGCCAGGGGCAGGAGGTGATGCGTTGGGTGCTGCGCCTGGCTTTCGACAAAGTTGTGCAGGTCGTTTTGTTGAAGCATCTCGTGCGGGCCGAAATACTTTTCGCGGCCGCGGTTGGTGCGCACCAGCAGAAAGGGTCCGCGGACTCGGTTGTCCTGGTCGTCCGGGTCGTCCATGACGACGGCGCTGTCCTCGGCGGACCGGATGATGCCGACAAACCAGATGAACTCGCCCGGGTCGAGGGAGATGTGGATGGGCAGTCCATCGCGGGATCCAATATGCTGTTGCTGTTGATGATGGCGCCGACCATGTTGGCCCTGTGCCCCGAAAGTGACTGTCAGCCCGTGGAGACCTCTGGGCGTGCAGTAGACCGTGAGGCCCGCAGCCAGCGTGCCGTCGCCGAGGACGAGCGGGAGGTACTGGCACATGCGGTGGTTGGGATAGTGGCGGATGCAGTGGATGCACGAAAGGTTGCCGTCGTACATCTTGAAGGAGCCGTCGTGACGGGCGGGGTCGGGGAGATCGTGGCTGTCGACATTCCAGAGGGCGGTGGTGGGCTGCTGCTGCAGGGGTTTGCCGTCGCGGAGGAGAGCGTCTAGATCCAGCTGACGGTGAGGTTGGTGGTCGTCATCGGGGCCGTCGACAAGACGCAGCAGTTTCATGTCCTGGGGTGAGGTCAGTGTCATATATATAGAGACCGAACAGTTATAGGCATGGGGTATGCCGATAGGAATACAGTGATCAGTGATCGCAGAGAGGACTCACATCAAATATAGCATACAGCTTGGACGGCTGTGAAAGATCAAACGCACGGTGCTGTGCCAGATGATCCGAGGATGGCTGGTTGGGATAGCCGAGCCATGGCGTCTGCTTGCCGTCGTAGACAAAGGCAACGGCCTGCACGCCGAGAGGTCCGATCCAGACTTTGACACCACACAGCTTGTCTGTCGGGACGGGGATGTGGAGTCTGTCTTCGGGAGCATCGTGGGAATCGTCATCGCTGTCTGCCACAAACTGGACGTCGCACAAATACGTCTGCCCAAACAGCTCGATCGTGCTGGCCACCAGCTTGCCGTCGCCCTGGCCTGCGCGAATGCCAAAGAGACGGGCCGAGTGCACCGTCTTGGTCAGGGGCCTCTTGTCCAGCTGGCGCAGGAGCAGCTGTGTCGTCGCCGTCGCCCGCCAGAGACTGCTGCCCAAGTCGTCCGTCTCGAGGTATCCGAGGATCTGCAGGACGAGCTCGGGCGGCAGACGCTGTCTCGCCATCGCAAGGACGACGTCCTCGTCCCATGCCCCCACGCCGCCCGCCGGCAGCATCCCCGGCGCAAGGTTCTCATAGTCTCGCTGACGGTCCTGTCTCGGCGCCAGCGATGCCGTCTGCACGCCAAAGAGGTAGAGCTGCGCAAAGGTGAGCCGGCTGGCCTTCATCCTGGTCTCTCTGTCGGCCCCGGGGTTGGCCACCCGCTGAGCCACGGCCCAGCACATTCGGTGGACAAAAAGGACTTGTCTCGAGGGCGTGTACGACGGCTGCCTCGTGCACGGCCCGTGGAACTGAATCTGAAAGGACTGGCCGTCGATCCCCTTGCTCTTGTCGAGACGCACAAAATCGTAATCAGAACACCAGTCATCGCCATACTCGATGGGGCCATCCTGAAAGATGCACAGGCTCAGCGAGCTGTCATCATCACTCATATCACAGACTGGGGGGTTAGTTCACGGAGTGGTCTTCCCTAGGGCCGTCTCTCCCACCCACCTCCAATCACTTCCATCTCCCGGTCGTCGATCGGAGACTCGTCAAACGGCATGGTCGAGCCGTCCTCGTGCATCATTCGCCGCGGCAGGTCCTTGCGGCAGAGCACGCAAAAGTGCTCGCTGTAAAAGCTTCGCTGCTGACGCAAGTCGTCCATGGTACGGTATGTCAATGTCTGCTGTTCTTACGAGTATGGATGTTGAGAGACACAGCCAAAGAGTTCTCCGATGAGTTCAATCTCATCGGAAAACATACATATCCTTTGAAAATAAGGCGGCGATGCTAAACGAGGAACACGATGAGACTCTATGCAGTAGTCTGGTCACGGCAGCTTTGCCAAGAAAAAAAGAAAAGAAAAGGATGCGTAGCGGCTTTCCCCCCTTGGACGTCCAAATCGGTGTGACATCTTCCAATCTAGCAAGCAATACTATAGACACGTTTGTTTAGGTATACGTGCCTGCCCTCTCTCTGAAATCAACTTGCTACACTTCAAGGTCGAGCATGTCTCTTGTTCATCTTGGGTTCTGTGCAAGCCGCTTTTCTCTTCTTACTATGCCAAGCCAGACCCCACGTAAAGCGGGCACTTCCCCCTCAAATCAAAAATACGGCAACATCCTACTTTCAACTCATCGTGTACCATTCCATTCTTTTATACTCTTGACATTTGAGAAACAAGGACATACAAATAGCAATCAAAAACACAAAATACAACACTAGTGAAAAAAAAAAAAAACATATACCACTCTCGTCACACCCAGCTCTTTCTCCATCCATTCCCTCCAGAAAAGAACAATATCCCCCCCTCTTCCTATCCCCCCATCCCCCCCCTTAAATCAAATCAAAATGCGTCTGGACAGCCCCCCAGCGAGGCAGCTGCTCTGCACTCTTGGGCGCCTCGACACAGGAACTGACAATCGTCACACCTAGACCTGCCACGTCCTTGGGATCAAACACCGTGCCATCGGTCGTCACCACGCCGCACTGCAGATGCTTGCGCAGGTACGGCTCAACCACCTCCGGCTCGAGACTCGCCAGCTGGCCGCACGCTACCTTGTCCGCCAGCGCCGACGTCAGCGGGATCGTGCCCGCCGCGTGCCGGCCTCCCATGCTCATGTCCATGCCCCCTTTGGCCCCGTACCCCATGCCGCTCATGGCACCCGTGGCACCCGTGGCACCCGTGGCGCCCATGCCGCCGCCCGGCGAGGCAAACACGCTCATCGTCCCGACCAGGTCTTTGGAGTACGCCCAGTTGCCCGCGTTCTGGACGTCCGGCAGCGCGTCGGCCAAGAACAGATCGACAAAATACGTCGCGTTGAGCCCTTGCTTCTCGGCGTGCACATTGGCCACCCATTCGCGGTACTTGCGGTCCACCACGACCGACGGCGGCGGACGCCGCTGCGAATGCGTCAGGCCCAGCGGCCGGAGAAACGTCGCATCGCCCGACGGCGGCAGCGGCTGGTCGACCGACGGCTCGGCAAACGTCCAGCTGTGCTCGATATGGTCGCCGTCCACACCGCTGTGCGCCCGGTCGGACCGCGTCACCGTGCTCGCCATGATGCTCAGCGTGGCCGGGCTGAAGGAGCCGTACAGCCGGTTGATGAGCGCGCCCACCTGCCCCTGCGTCGTAGCATTGGGCACGAGCGCGCTCTCCCGCGGGAAAGCGGCCATGTCGTCGTACGTGTAGCCAAAGACGCCCATGTCGCGCACGTCCTCGGGCGTCCAAAACGTGCCGTTGGCCGTCTTGTAAAAGGGCGTCAGCGGCGTGTGCGCGTCCTGCACTGCGCCCGCCGGCAGGTTGAAGCTCGAGATGAGCGCCGTCGACGGCTCGATGTACGACTCGGGGTACAGGATCTGCCACATGGCAAACACGCGGTCGATCATGCAGTGGTGCATGAAAAAGATGGGGTCAAACGACGAAAAGGGAATCCACGACATGTGGCCCTGCAGGCCCGTCAGCGTATGGATCGTGTCGTGCAGCGACTCGACCGAGTCGTAGTAGCCCGCCGACGACGCCGGGATCCAGGCCTCGTTGCTAAACGTGCTGTAGTCCTGGTAGTTGCTAAACAGGTTGTAGAGCCGCTGCTGGATCGACGCAAAGTTTTGGTTCAGCGCCATCGACACCGCCGTGTTGTTGGAGCCCGCCGATGCGTTTTGCGCCGTCGGGGCGCGCACCGTCGTCAGCCAGAGGTCATACTGAACGGTCAGCATAAAAAGGCACGTATATAGTATAAAACGTAATCCGCAAAGAAATCACCCACCGGATCCTGAATAAACATCGAGGCGTTGAGCGGCTTGAAGAGATAGGTAAAGAGCGGGTTCGCAATGCGCTGGACGCCATTCGGGCCGTGGACGTCGACATACGGACTGCCGCCGACGCTCGCCGGCAGCACGCTCTCGCCAAACGGAGGCGGTGCGGCCCAGTCAAAGTAGGGAATGCGGAAGCGGGCAGCGGCCGCCTGGTGGCGCGTGCGCGACTCGCCCTCTGGAAAGAGCGACGCAATATACTGCACGAGCGAGTAGAGGGCTTGCTGGAGGTGGGTGTTAGAAGTTTGATGACGGCTATCCAGAGAGTTTGTCAGATGGTTCCTCACCTCATATAGGGCCAGGTACGGCCGGTGCCAGGGGAGAAACAGCTGCGATACGTGCGTGCAGTACCCCGTGTCCTCGCAGCCCGGTGCCGGATCGACGCCGTTCCAGGGCGCCCACGGAACGCCGTGGATGCCGGCAATCTGGTAGTACGACAGCATGTCCGACTGGTCCATGTACTGCATCATGCTGAGCCCGAGGATGTACAGCGTCCACAAGTCGGCGTCCTTTTCCATGCGGCGGATCTCCTGGCGCACGCCTAGTGATGATGAGGAGTTGGACAGCTCCGCCGCAACCAGACTCCCCACCACATACGGCGTCTTGGTCGACGCCGACATGGTCGCCTGGCCTGTCGTGGCCAGGCGCTGCAGCCGGAGAGGCATCTTGGCCGTCACATTGAAGCCGTAGTTGTACGGCCGGTCAAACGTCGTAGCCGCCACCGTCGCAGCCGGCACGACCGCCATGCAGAAAAGTAGTGCCGCGACACGGCACGGTCCTGTCAGTCGGGTCATGGCAAGAAAGGGCGGGATGATGTCGTCGTCAGTGATGGTGGTAGTGATGATAATCAAGAGAGCATCAATGAGAGTGTCGTCGAACAAGAAGGAAAGAAAAAAGAGGCGTCAAGTGGTCTATCTGGTCTTGTGGTCTGATGACGGCTGAGAGAGGCAGGAGCGACCTGGCTGTCAGCACGAAAAGGGAAGGAGGGAGAAAGGGGGAAGGAAGGAAAACAAGGAAACAAGGAAACAAGGAAAGGAGAAAGAAAGGAGAAGAAGACACAGAACGCGGAAATGACACGATTGGTATCGAGGAAAGAGCGGATGATGGCACCTTCCGTGTTTTGATTATGACAATAGTGTCAGGTGCCTTGTGCCTCGACAAGTAGATTTTTATTTTTTTTTCGGAAACCTGTCTCGTGTTGAGTGTGCTGGGATAAAGAGGAAAAGCCCCTCGGAATAGAGTAAACGACAAGGCGAAAGGCTACGATAAAGAGAATGGGGGAAGAAAAAACATGGCAAGACAAAAAAAGGAGACGGCTCGGCCGCATCTCTTCCACGCTCCATCTCTTTCTTTCTCTCCCTCTTCTCGTTTTACTTCCGGAGGCGTTCCGCTGCGTGAGATAGATTATGTCTGTCCAAGGTGTCAGAGAAAAATAGAGAGTGTCGAGACAGATGGGACAGGGGTGCAAGGGGGTGTCCTATGTGTCTATCCATTTGACATGGCTTTTGTGTTTGTCGCGTGCGACGTGACGGCAACCGAGACGCTGCGGACGAAGAAGAGACGGCGAGTACAAGAGGGTCACGAAGAGGGATAAAAAATAAGTCCATGCATATTTGACATGTTGGCAGTGTCATGGACGCACAAGAAGAACATCTTTATCATAGCAGGTGTTTCGGGGTGCATCGTGATGCCTTGGATAGGATTGGGTTGCAATGTCTCCTCGTCTCGATGGACAGAGTATGTCGTGAGTTGTGTATGTTCCAATGAGTTCGTTATTGTCTCCATTATTGTTTTTGTTTGTATGTTTTGTGCCTGGCAGCAAACGAAAAATAAAAAAGACAGGTGTGTTGCACAAGTGTCACCACACGGGTTTGTCCTGCTGTGTGTCCCCCCATGCGGTAGGTTTGTGCCCTGGTCTCATCTTTTGCTAAAGGTTTGAGCTTCCATTCTTTTGTGGAAGGACAATAAATAGAGTCATGTTTGATAAATACAAAACATGGCTAATAGGCGAGATGGAAACCTACCTCTAGCAGGGACAAAAAGAGTAAAAAAGAGTAAACGAGCAAAATGTGTTTGATATGCTAGATAGAATACAGAATACAAGCACAAATGAAAATCAAAAATCAAAAACGGCACAATATGAAAAACAATAGAAGCTAAAAAAGTACAGTCCAAACGCCATATGCTTTTCATCCTCTTCCGCTGCCTCTTCCACCGCCACTGCCACTGCCACGGCTACGGCCCCTGTCAGC
>JAGKRZ010000023.1:0-118325 GCA_020002355.1 Intubia oerlemansii | reverse complement strand
AAAAAAAAAAAAAAAAAAAAAAAAAAAAAAAAAAAAAAGCCCCCCAAAAATTAAATTAAAAAAAAAAAACATAAATCTAAAGGCTCTACAGTCTAGACTCTGAGAAATATGAAATATATTCAGTAGGTAATGCCATGCACACCTATAGGCGTTGATGTATATAAGTTTTCACTCGAATGCTAGGTAGGCATAAACGTTTTATGTCATGCTCCAGCTTTCCATCGAATCCGACTTCCACCTATATAAAGCCCTGGCGGTAAAGATTCCGTACTTCGGATGATCCATAGGTACGATGGTTAGCTTATATGATTTTGTGTCTATAAATCTTTGTAAACCTCGGCCAACCTCATGCAGGTCGGTACCCATGCATATCTCTCAAATAGTTCCTCAAAACGAGACGACAAAATAGAGTCTTAATTATGCTTTTCTTAATCGCTTAAACGAAAGTCTACCAATCTAGCCGTACCTAGCCAAAAAGATTGCCAAAGTAAAACCAAACATGAAAAAAATGAAATATGACGAATCCCAAATCACTTTTTTTTTCTCTTTTGATTGCCATCTTTGGCACCCTCCCCAAACGCCAGCTCCAACAATGTCGGGCAATACCGCACCGATTCTTGATTCATTCTTGTTTTCAATCCCGCAGGAACGTCTTGTAGACATTGCTGGCCGTGCAGTCGGTCCATGGGTAGCCAATATCGTTGAGGTACTTTTCGAGCTGGGGCACATCGGCATCGGCGCACTGGATACCGGTGAGCACCTTGCCAACGTCGCTGCCCTCGTTGCGGTACTGGAAGAGGCTAAAGTTGTAGTTGTCAGGCCGCAGAGTGGCGAGGAACTTGTCGAGGGCGCCTGGCCGCTCGGGGAAGTTGAACATGTAGAGGCGTTCGTTGGGGACGGCAGAGCGGCCGCCCATGAGGTAGCGGATGTGGCTCTTGGCGAGCTCGTCGCCCGAGACGTCGGTGGCGTGCATGCCATCGACGTGGGCGATGCGGGCGAGGAGGGTGTCGAGCTGCTGGACGCGCTCGGCGGCATTGCTGGCCGTCAGCGACAGGCCGAGCAGGATGTTGGCCTTGTCGGCGTCGCCGTAGCGGTAGCTGAACTCGGTGACGGCATGGGGCATGATGGCGTCGATAAGCTCGGCGAAAGCGCCGTGGCGCTCGGGGATGCGGACGGCCAGCAGGGCCTCCTTTCCCTCGCCGAGGGTGGCGCGTTCTGCGACGAAGCGCAGACGGTCAAAGTTCATGTTGGCGCCGCTGGTGATGGCGACAAGGCCGCGCGTCGGGTCCGACGACGGGTTCTGCGCGACGTACTTTTTGAGACCGGCCAGTGACAGTGCGCCGGCGGGCTCGACAATCGAGCGCGTGTCCTCAAAGACGTCCTTGATGGCAGCGCAGATCTCGTCGGTCGAGACCTGGACGACCTCGTCCACCACATCCTGGCAGATGCGGAACGTCTCCTGGCCGACCGTCTTGACGGCCGCGCCGTCGGCAAAGACACCGACCTCCTTGAGCAGGACGCGCTCGCCCTTGTCGAGCGACTGCACCATGGCGTTGGCATCATACGCCTCGACGCCGATGATCTTGACGTGCGGCGCAATGCGCTTGACATAGACGCCGATGCCGGCAATGAGGCCGCCGCCGCCGACGCCGCAAAAGATGGCCTCGAGCTTTTGGATGTTGGTCTGGCGCAGAAGCTCCATGCCAATGGTGCCCTGGCCGGCAATCACATAAGGGTCGTCAAACGGCGGGATGTCAATCAGGCCGTCCTGCTGCACGCGCCGGGCGCACTCGGCCTTGGCCGAGTCAAAGTCGGGGCCGTGCAGCACGACGTGGCCGCCCATGCGCGAGACGTTCTTGTGCTTGATGCTGGGCGTGCCCTCGGGCATGACAATGGTCGCCGGGATCTTGAGCTTGCGGGCCGAGTAGGCGACGCCCTGGGCGTGGTTACCGGCCGAGCAGGCGATGACGCCGCGCCACGAGGCGGCCGGGTCGAGGTGCGCCATTTTGTTGTAGGCGCCGCGCAGCTTGAAGCTGAAGACGGGCTGCTCGTCCTCGCGCTTGAGCAGGACGCGGCACTCGAGACGGTTGCTGAGGTTCACGGCATGGCTGAGGCTGGTTTCCTTGCACGCTTCGTATACACGGGAGGTCAGGATGAGGCGGAGGTACTAAGGCTGTTGTTAGACGGGAGGAAGACGAAGAAGAAAAAGCATGTTTCCTCTTGAGACGAAGACTCACGTCGGGATGTCCGCTCGGGAGGATAAACTCTTCGGGGAGCAGCTTGCGAACCCAGGCCGTCTCGTCGGCGGCGGAGGCAGCGGCCTTTGTCAGGTCGAGGCCAGACTCTGTCCGCGAAAGGCCGGCGAGGCTGGGCGTATGGGAGTGGGTGGGCGTGGTCTGCTCGACACCATTGCTGCTTGATGTTGCCGCCGACCGAACGGGGACGCCGTTGGCATGGCCATAGACGCCATTGACCGTGCCGTTGACGGCGCCGGTACCGGCAGAAGTGCCGTCGACCTTGTCGGTTGCTGCTGCCGACATGATATTGTGGTTGTGGTTGTCGGAGAGAGAGAGAGAGAGGAAGAGAGCAAAGTCGATCTCGAGAAAAGGTTCCGTTTCAAGGCGGTGAAATCAAGGGGAGGGAAAAGAGAACAAAAAAAAATGATATACAGAGACGGGTCGACGCGAAAGAGTCATTGGAAGTGGTTCATACAACTGCTGAAAGTAGTCAACTACAGGCGGCGAAGAATTTTAGCGGGCCAGCCGCGCCATGTGCTGTATGCTATTGGACAAATTGACACGATAAAGGCACGAGTGCGCCGATAGCGGGGTCCAGCCCTGCCAGCAGAGCCCATATCCCGGCACGTTGCACTATCGCAGACAGAGAGCAGCAGGGCCTGCAGTGAGACGGAGCAGTGGTGCAAAAGGCCCGCTCTGTATTAGTAGTACTAACCAGGTAGGTACGGAGTAACTTGGGGGGGGGGGGGGAAGCTTCCGTCATTGGCTGCGGCGACGGGCGGACTTTAGCCTTCCAGGAAAATCATTCGATGCATCGAAGCTCAACCAGCGACCGACGGCTTCATCACTGCTTTCACGCGACACATTGATACCACGAACAGCGACACTTTTTTTGCCCTTTTTATGCCCTTTTGATCTCCACTACAGTCACCATGTCGGACCGTCCTATTGACGCGATGCCCTCGTCCTTTGACGAGGACATGTGAGTTTTTTGCCGTCCAATATTTGTCTCGGGTGTTGCATCACCACAGTTTCTAACGGCTCGTTACAGCCAAAACAAGGAAACCGGACTCCAGCAGATCACGCGCAAGATTATGGCCGAGCCTCTCATTCCCATCGGCACACTCCTGACGACAGCCGCCTTTATCCAGGCCACGCGCGCCATCCGCAAAGGCAACCACCGCCAGGCGCAAATGATGTTCCGAGCACGTGTCGCCTTCCAGGGCCTGACGATTCTGGCCATTGTCGGCGGCGGTATCTACTTTGCCGATGAGCGCAAAAAGGAGCGCGAGCAGTGGAAGGAGGATCGTCGGCAGCGCGAGGATGCCCAGCGGGCGCGCTGGATCCATGAGCTCGAGGCGCGTGATGCCGAGGAGAAGGCGCTGCAGGAGCGCGTGGCTCAGCGGCGGGAGATGAAGGCAGCGGCGGCAGCGGCAGCAGCAGCAGCAGCGGAAACTGGTGCCGAGAAGGAGACACAGGGCGATGCCAAGAGCCAGTCCGGATCGTCCGTGATGGCATCACTGGGCGGCTGGTTTGGCAAGAAGGAGGCGTCGGCCGACGAGGCCGCAGAGGCGGCATCCAAGGAACAGAAGACGGACGAAGAGAAGCAAAATGGAAAGACCAAGGGAACAAGTCAGCTGGACACTCTCGGGGAGCTGTTTGCCAAGAAGAACAGCAAAGACGACGAGAAGAAATGAGGAGTACGACGGCAAGAACCAAAATGGACATTGGGACAAAACAAAAAAAAGCATATATTTGTCATTTATAATTGTACAACAGACTGAAACAACGGCCTGAACCGATACGTTGCATTCTTTAGCGATCATGAGCAAAAAAATGAACTCTACTCAAAAACAAACCCAGGAGAAAAAAAAAAAAAAGAACGAGAAACGATAAAGGGATCATTAGGATGGCCCAGCTCATGCTTATCCCATGCTGCCACCGCTGCGACCACCGCCACCAATGAGGCCGGCCATTTCAAGGAGGGCACGGTCGGCTTCAATGTCGCCCGTGCCGAGATTGATGCGCCGTCGAGCCTCGGCCTCGCGCGCCTCCCATGCCCACCGCTCGGCCTGGGCCTGGGCCTCCTTTTGCCCTCCGCAACCCCATACTTCAAGCGCCTCGATGCGGAACCGGTCTTGAAAACTAAACGTCCTCGCCACGCTCGGGTGGAATGCTCCACCGGCAGCGGCCGTGCTTCCCGATCCGCGATCATGTGTCATGACTCCAAATTCAAAATTGGCATCAATCATGAGCGACAGCGGGCCGAGGGGAAGGATGCCATCCATGGCTGACAGCTGTGTTGATCCGCCGCTCTGTTTCATGGCAGCCTTGACGGCCAAGGCCGTTGGCAGGGGGCAGCCAAAGCCGATACCGCCGGCATGCTGGTTGGCCGCCGACGGCTTGACAAAAGAGACATAGTCGCGGTTGATGGTTGATGCGCCAAACACGTCGTGCACGGGACTCAGCTGGAAGAGGATCGTCTCGCTGTCGCCAAAGCAGGCGCGGTGCGTCAGCTGCCACGGCTGGCTCACATACACGCCAAAGATGAGCGTGTCATCATCCTCCTCAGCACCATCATCACCTGCCACAGCCGTCGGCCTCTTGCCGTTACCATGAGGGAACCGACGCGGCGGCAGGGCGGACACAAAGGTTGCTTCCTGGCCACCGCGCGGCGCATCGCTGATGCGCGAGCCCTTGACAAGCAGAATCGTAGGCGCCCGCCAGTTGAAGACCTTGGTTTCAAAAGAGCCCATGGAGAAGCCGTCATTGTCGCCCGAGTACAGCAGCCGCAAGCTATGGAAGAGTGATGTGCCGGGAATGAAAAACGACAGCTGCGACATGAGACTGATATTGAGAATCGTGTGATCAGAATCCTGGGGCAGCAGAGGCGGCGGCGGTTCGAGGTTGGCCGCGCCCTTTGTGGAGCCCGACAGCGACCGCCGGTGTTTGTTGCCGGCATCCGTGTCCGCGGGGGGAGAAGTGCCGGCCTTGGTCCGCGACAGGTCGAGGTTCTTGGAGAACAAAAAGTTTTCAAACAGAGTGTCGAGCCCGTTGAACAAGAACGGGAAGCACACAGGGATAATGGTGTCAAAGTGTGTAAACTTGACGCCCGGCGAAGTCTCCACGTCGAGGAATGTGGCCAGCACACATCTTGCCGCCTCGCGCAAGCTCTGCAGCTGGTCGCCCGTCAAGCGAGTCGCATGTGCTGACAAGGGTTCCTGCGGCTGTAGAGGCGCTGCCAGGACCAGCAGCATGAGCAGCTTGTGAAAGTTGTCTGTTGGGATGCGCGCCCCCAGCAGAGTAGCTGCAATGTCGGATGGGTTCCGCTGCTTCTTCTTTTTCGACGACGTGTCGTCCTTGGGAAGATCATTGGCAAAGTCGAGAGCATCAAACGCCGCAAGAGCAAGGTCGTCCTTGTCATCGTGGTTGATATGGTCAGCACCATCCTCCTCGTCATTGTCGGCATCATCGCCCGCCGGCGCATCCACTGCAAAGCCGGCCGTGGACGATGGCGTCTGTCCTGCAGCAGCAGCAGCAGCTTCTGCTGCCGCCGCCGCCGCAGCCTCCTTCTTGTCCTCGGCAAATAGCTTGCGGTCATGGACGGCAAGGCTGCGGAAAAGCAGCGTCTGGCGGTCGCTGGCTCCGTGAGCGAGGACGCGCTTGTATCGCTCTGTGAGAAGGGTGACCACAATCACAAGCTGCTCGAGGCCTAGCACGGCCGGCGCATCGCTCAAAAATGGGAATGCTCCCAGGTATGACATCATCTGGAAGACGATGGGCGATGCGCCGAGGACGTCAGGGATCGCAAGGAAACGCGCGACGGTGTCCTCCTTGAGGAACCGAACGACGTGTTTCTGAGCTGCATGCTGGTCCTCTTCATGCTGTTCGCCGTCGTCATCATTTTGGGCGACCACCGGTGTATGATCCTGCAGGACATCGGCGAGACTCTTGAAGTTGTCCTTGAGCGAGTAGAGCTCGAGAGACGTGAAGCATTTTGTCGCAAAACGGTTGGCCTGGCAGTGTTAACAATGGGACGCTGGAAATACAAAATAAAAAAGGTATAGATTAAATGTTCGATGTAGGGCCACCCACCAACTCCTTGACCAACTCCTCGTGCGTCCGAGGGACGGCATTCGATGCTGATTGTGATTGGCCCATAGCTTCCGGTCGATGCCAAACGGTTATTCGATATCGGTTTCGGGTGTTTTTGTTCTTTCTTTCCGTTCTTTTCGTTCTCTCATCCAATGGGATCACGAGTGGTCGTCGCTGCAACGAGACGAGGTCGGGCAGCGGCAGCCGGCCGTCGTCATTGTGAGAATGGAGCGCGAGTGTGACAATGCGACGGAGCCAAGCTCCAAGCTCCAAGCTCGTACAGATGTGTGTGGTGTGTGGTGTGTGTTGTGTGTGTGTGTGTGTCGTGAATTAACCAGATATGGACGAGCCGATGCACGCCGTACCTTACAATGCGAATGGTGCTTGTGCTTGGTTTTAAAAGCGGAAAGAAGCTCAGAGATAAAGGATTGGTCCTCCAGCTCCCTGCCTGCCTGCCTGCCGTTGCAGCTCCCCTTGCAGCTGCAGCTTACGAGAGAGTGTCACTGACCAGGGTGTTAGTACCTTTGGGGTATCTCTTACCTGAGGGGTTGCCACCGGGAGAAACAGGCCCAGTTGCAGCTGGCAAGGCGCGGCTAGGTCTGGCATAGTGTGATTTTTAGCGCCCGGAAACGGTGTAGAACGCCATGAGGACCGCTAATCGTGTAAAGCAGGATGACGTGAAAGAGGCGTTTGAGACAGGCCAGACTGTCTCGGCATCTAGGCATTGGCTTGGCAAAGGGTGACCTGACTTCAATGCACGTACTTCTTCCAAGGAATTTGATGCATGAGCAAAAGAAGTTCCATAATTGAGCAGAGAACAACAAATAAAGAAAAAAATAATACAAGAAAGAAACAAAAAATAAAACACGTAGGGAAAGGCAAAAAATTGCGTCGGCCGGGAATCGAACCCGGGGCCTGTCGATGGCAACGACAGATTTTACCACTAAACCACCGACGCTTGCTGGTTGTTGATGTCTAAATCGGGGTCAATTAGGATTATAAGGTAATCGTCGACTGGTGCCGGCTTCTTAGCCAAAATGTCTTCAGGAACAAGGCGTCAATAACACAACCACATGCTAGCAGGACTTCAAGTTTTGCCCAAAAGTACGCCCAAGTATATTATGCTCCAAAAAAAAAAAAAAAAAAAAAAACACACTGTCCCTTCTCTACCAGACTAATCCCAGAGCTTGATATCACCGCTGGCGCCGGCCGTGATGACCTTACTCGTCTCCTGCGGGTGCCACAGCACATGGTCAATCGAGCCGCCGCTGCTGTCGGCCTTGAGCTTCTCGTACATCTTGCACGTCTTCCAGTCAAAGAAGCAGACATAGCCAGCGGTGTCGCCCGACGCGAGGAACTGTCCGTCGTAGCTGATGTCGATGCCAATGGCGCTGCCGGCATTGTTGTGGCCCTTGAAGGCCTTTTTGCGGTTCTGGCGGTACTTGTCGCGCGCGCTGTAGACGAGCACCTGGTTGTCGCCCGACTGGTAGGCGACGTACTTGTACGACGGGTGGACGGCGGCGCGCGTCAACGGGTACATCCACGGCTCGCTCGTGTACGAGATGGGCACGGGAATGTTGTAGTCCCAGACGCGGACCGACTTGTCGTCGGACGTGGTCATGAAGCGGCGGTTCTCGTCGATAAAGACAATGGTGTTGATGGCTGCCAGATGGTGGTCGTAGTCCTGGACGGGCTCGCCGTCGCCGAGGCCGGCTGCGCGCGTGTCCCACTGCAGGATCTTGTTGTTGGACATGCCCGACAAAAACTCGTGCGCGCCCTCGACGGACGGGTTGAACACGAGACAGTGCGGCGTCTTCCCCGTGCGGAAGCGGCTGATGCACTGGCCCGTCTCCGTATCCCAGACCTTCATCCAGCGGTCGTGCGCGCCCGTGACGAAGCGCGTGCCGTCGCGGTTGAAGGAGACGTCGGTCAGTGCGCGCGTGTGGCCCGAGTAGGTGCGCAGCAGCTCGCGCTGGTGGTAGACATCCCATAGACGCACGGTATTGTCGGCGCTGCCGCTCAGCATCAGGTGGCCCGACTGCGGGAAGAGTCGGAGGGCCGTCACGGCCTGGTTGGGTGTTGGGGCCTTCCACGTGTACACCAGCTTGCGCGGGATGTAGTTGGTGATGCTGCCCACCTCCTTGCGCAGATCCACATCCAGGTCTTGCGGTATGTGCATGTACGTCCGGCCCTGGTAGTCGTACTGCTCGCTGCCGACAAACTTTGTTGTCTCGCTTCCCTCGGCCTCGACCTCTTTGCGTCGTTCCAGTGCCTTGGGCATCGCCGGGATGACCGTGCCGCTCTCAACGACATCGTCTTCGTCTCCGTCTTCGTACTCGATAATCTCCTCATACTCCTCGCCCTCATCATCGTCATCCTCCTCCCCCTCATCCTTGTAGATGACCTTGGCCTTGTGCTTGGCCCAGGGCCCGACATAGGCGCCGTCGCCCTCGGCCACGAGCGCACTGCCCTTGCTCTCGCGCGACTTGCGCAATGCCGCATTCTGCGCTTTGATCTGCGCGCCCGTCAATGTCTCGCGCTCGGGCCCGCCGCGCCGCTCGACCGCGCGGTGTTTGCTGCGGAACGTGTGCTCGCCAATATAGGTTTCCGATGCCGTGCCCGACAAAACGTTTTTGCGCTTCTGGCCGCCGGCGGCATTGGCGAGCACTGTTGCTGCATCTTCCGGTCGCCGGAAAGGGTTGGCTGGCCCTGCACTCGGCCGCGATAGGTCTTCGGCCGTGTAGGGGACGACGGCATGGTCGGCCTCCTTTTGCGACCGCACCACGAGGGCGTCTTGCGGCACCATGTTGGGCGGGTAGTCGCCAAAGTTGGCCATGGCGGAAGAGGTGTTGAGGTCAATGCCAGCTGCGTATGCTGTTGTGCTGTGTATATTCTTTGCTATCGCGTCGTTCAAGTATCGTCTCGTCAAAGATGCAATGCGTTGTTGAAGGGAGGTGTGGTGTTGTCGTGCTGTTGGCGCTATGGCAAAAAGAAAGATTGGACGCGGCTGTCTTTCACTAGTGGCGCACAAGGCTGGGCGCAAAATAGCGATGCAGTCCGCACCTTTGTCAGCAGAACTTTTTGCACTAGGAGAGAGCCAGCTAACGCCACCATAGAGCACGGCATGTTTCGTTTATGCAGCGCTTTATGATCTCAATATTCTCAGGAAATCAACAGTCTAGCATTACTGAAGTACTTTACATATTTTCGACATGGCCTAGCTGCGATTCTGTGTGTTCATGAACTGCCCGAAATATTGAAGCCAGGCGTCATACATGCACACTGGCAAGCAAGAATGCTGTTGGGAAGCTCTTCATACCAACTGGCCTCACCACCATCGACGTTCACATAAAAATGCTAAATTATCATGTAGCCCGTACAACATATACATTTTCCATTTCACCCACCACTTCCATCTCAAAAAAAAAAAAAAAAGAATCTATGTTGGCTCAGCCCAGCAACGAGGAAAACCGTGTCAAAGACTCCAGAAGCCCACCCAGAACGCGAAAAAAAGAAATTCCACAAAAAAGAGATAAAGCAAGAAAAGAGATATTACACGGGATCAAAACGAAAAAAAAGAGGAGAATCAGTTGTCGTGTTTTTGTTGTTTATTTTTGTGTGTGGACAGTTCGCAGAGCCAACAGCAACGGCATAGGTTTGTGCTGATCCGCGAGACATTCCACACACACAAATTCCGCGCGGTGTACGACGGGCCGGGTAAAGCAAGTGTCGTAAGAGAGGATGGAAAGGTGTCGTCCAAGGATTACCCCTGGACAGAACACAAAACGCAGCCCCAACGCGCCACGCGGGGTTCGTTCAGTCGCTCGCTGCGAGAGAGCTATTTTTGTGTTTTTTTTTCGTTGAACGCGCAAGAATGGGCAACGCTTAGTTGCTCTCGTCGCGGATGAGGGCGACAATCATGCTGTAGAGGTAGAAGAAGAACATGACAAGGTGGAAGCCCAGCTTGACGAAAGACTCCTTCTTGTGGACGTTGAGTTTCCGGAAGATCTCGGTCGCGTCGAGCAGGTGAGTGTTGTCGACGATCCTAGACGACAGGGTTAGCATATGGGACTAGAAAGCAAACCAAAGTGGTGAATTTTGCGGTACGCACTTCTTGACGTTCCAGGCCAGGAGAGGCAGGTTGAGGATGAGGGCGAGCCAGTAGCCGTTGATGAGGAAGAAGAAGGTAAGAACACCGTGGACAGCAGCCTCAGGGATGATGTAGGTGTTGAGACGGTTGCACAGGTCGATGGGGTTGATGTAGTCGCTGGCAAAAGACGTTAGCAGACAAGAACGACAAGAAAAGACGGTGCATTGGACGGCATGGCCGGCACACGGAGATGACTTACCACTCCAGGTCGCTGTACATGATCGTAAAGAAGACCTGAAGGAACAGGTTCACCGCGTTTATCAACACGGCAAACAGGTACAGCCACGCCTCGCCAGACATGATGATGATGCGATGAAAGATGCGGATAAGAAAAAAAAAGTAAACTTTGTGCTATGCGCTGTCGAGCTCGTTGTTAGTATAGGTAAAAGGAACCAAGAGAAAAAGATGCAAGAGTAAAAGATGTTGGTGTTGGTGCGGATCCTGCTCCGAGTCTCGTGCATATCTCGGAAAATAGAGAGGCTGGCCCATCGAACCCCACGAGCTCCCACTTTGTCACAAGCCAGGGGTGTGTTTGGCGAAGGGAGAGGGGCCAGGCGACGACGCAAGGACGGCCCGACACTGCGTCGCCGAAATGACAAAAACACAGGATGGCGTTCCGAGTTGTCTGTCAGGATCTTGCCGTGCTTGTGCGCATGCTCGGCGGCAGAGGTCGATGCGCGATCGTCGGCGCGTGATGACGAAGACCCGGAACAGGCAGGAGACACTCGGCGAGGGGAATGTCGGCAAGTAACAAGGATGAGAACAAAGGAATAAAATAAAGCTTACCTTTTGCGACTATTTCGACAGAGTGACCAGATCGGAGGGCCGTGGGACGGTGGGATGCGGGCGACGTAGAGATGTCGAGAGATTGTGGGTGAAGGAAGGGGAGCAAGAGCAAAAAAAGAGGGGACGGGCGGTGGGAAGGTTGAGAAGGAGAAGGGGGGTTGACGATGTCCTTCTTTTTTGCGGTGCGCTGGAAAGCAGCTAGCGCCAGCGGTGCGCGAGACAGGCCTGTGTGGAATTTGGGTTTGGGGTTGTTTGGTTGGTGGCAGCTGGGTCTTCTAGGCCCGCCCGGAGCCATACGGCGTATGTGGCCAGCGGAGCATAGTGGCAAATACGGGGGGCAGCAGGCATTAAAGTGAGTGCGACATGCTAAAAGAACCAGGTAAAAAATTGCTGGTGTATCTTCGCCCGCCAGCTTATCTCCAGCCAAAAAAAAAAAAAAAAAAACAGCAGGGGGGCTGAGATCATGTATCTTTGCTGGTAATTTTGGTGTATATGTACATTTCATATGCCTTTGGTTGACAATTGGCGCCTAGCTACGGCCTACAACAGAGTAAGCTTTTTTTTCTGTGTACGGAGTAAGCTGCCACAGTGGCCGCTCCGGCGCTAGAAATCACTACACTCCGTTCTCCGTTCTCCAAAAAACCGCCAAGGGTGAATTTTGCGGGGAGAGCTGCAGCAAGCATGATCTGCAAACCAGACGAGGCTACGTGTTATCAGAGACAACCATTGTGAAAATGTGTGACATGCACATGACAACAAAAAAATAATAGACAAAACAAGGATGCCTGGAATCTTCACTCGGAATTGAAAGCTGCATACAGAAGAAACACATCAACCGCTTTCCAAGAAAATTGAAACTTGTGCACTTCCTCACGCTGTCGGCGCAGCCTCCTTGACAGGCGTCGGTACCGGGCCACCTGGCGACTTTTCCGTGCGCGCCGTCAGCACCTCAACACCCGTCTCCGTGACCAGCAGCGTGTGCTCAAACTGCGCCGTGCGCTTGCCGTCAATGGTCGTGCTCGTCCAGTTGTCGGGCCACGTGACGTCGCGGTACTTGCCAAGGGCGACCATGGGCTCAATGGTAAACGTCATGCCGGGCTTGCACTCGCCGACAGCCTTGTTCTTGGCATAATGGGGGATGTTGGGAGGCGCGTGGAAGACGGTGTTGATGCCGTGGCCGACGTAGGTGCGGATGACGCTGCAGTTGCGGTCCTTGGCGTGCTTCTCAATGGCGTTGCCAAAGTCGCGGAAGAGCGTGCCCGGGCGCACCATCTTGATGGCCTCCTCGAGACACTCGCGGGCCGTCTCGACGACGCGCACAGAGTCCGGGTCGGCCAGCGCGCGGTCGCCGACATAGTACGTCTCGTTGAGGTCGCCGTGGTAGCCCTTGTGGTAGAGAGTGACGTCGAGGTTGACAATGTCGCCGTCGAGCAGCACGCGCTTGTCGGGGATGCCGTGGCAAATCACCTCGTTGACCGATGTGCACACAGACTTGGGGAAGAAGTTATAGTTGAGCGGCGAGGGGTACGAGTCGCGCTCGATGCATGCCTTGTGCACGATGGCGTCGATCTCGTCCGTCGTGATGCCAGGCCGGATGGCCGCTGCGGCAATGTCGAGCACCTCACGTGCCAGGCGGCACACTGTCCGCATGGCCTCCTGGCCCTTGGCGTCGAGAATGTCAATTTTGTTTGGCCGCCGGTACGAGCGGTCCTTGGGAATGCCGTCTTTTGCGTAGTCGGGGTGGGGGATTGAGTCGGGCACAACGCGCTTCGGCGACAGGGGGTAGATGGGCCGTAGAGGGCCGGTGTAAGAGAAGTTGGGGAACGGGTTGAAGAGTTCTAAAGGTTAGAATAAAGCAATAAGAGGCAAGCTCCCATCTCTACAGCAAAACAAAATTCTCGACTTACTTTGCTCCTTCTTGTGGACTGTCTTGTGCGTAGACTTTGGCGAGTTAGTGTTGATTCCATTCCATCATGAGTTGTAGATACACATACCCAGTTGCGGCCAAAGCAGTCCTGCGAGCAGAAAAAGCTGTCCTTCATGCCCAGCTTGAGGCATGTAGGGCACTGCAGCGAGCCGGCGTCGTTGCTGCAGTCGGCGCCGGCGCATGCCCGCGTCTCGGGCAGGGTTTCAACCATGGTGAAAAAGGTGACGGAAAGCCAATGTGGTGCTGTAGAAGGAACCGTATATTAAAAGACGAAGAAAACCAATAAATCAGTGGTTGCAAAGTTGAAAAACAAATAGCAGTACAGCTGTGTCGTGTAGTTGTTGATGCGGGGATCACATTGATATTTCACGATTTCGAAATTTTGATAAGGCAAAATAAAAGTGGGGGTCGGCTGGTGGCGTTCGAGAGGCGCGCCCTTGTCATGACATGGCAAGGTCAAGCACGTGATTCAATGTCGACCCCTTGTGCAACACCATGAAATTGCCTTGGACGACGAAAAGCTTTAACTTTATTTTCAGGAATAAAAATCAATACGTAACAGATTTATTATCTAAATAACACTTGGGAGTCATTTATTTCATATTCTGAGCAAGATCTGTGCCGAAAATACGTCATTCTTTATTATTTCACGTGATCGTGATATCGTATCACGTGCACGTATTGGCAGCCTTGCGCGTATTCCCCGTTTGTGAGTCTGCTTACCTGAATTGTAAGAGTGCCCAGCCGCTTGGACTCAGAGTCGGAGCGATGTTTGCTTTCCGTATATCGGGCGTCCGGAGACGAGATTTCAAAACGGGGCTGTTATTTTTTTGTGAGAGAAACACCTCGCATAAAAAGGGCATCGACCGTCAAGGTCTTGTCCTCATCGTTTCTGCAGCGTTTCATTCTCCTGCAACCCATCAATTCATCCCCTGCCCGATTCGGAAGGAACCGCCTGAAACGGCCTGCAGCACACCCCTACCCTCCTACCCCAATTCCCGCCAGGAATCGCAGCAGCCATGTCAGGAAATATCAAACAAAAAACAGTCATTGTTGGCGCCGGACCAGTCGGTTCATTGGCTGCACTCTATGCCGCTCAGCGAGGCCACGACGTTGAAGTTTATGAGTTACGGAGTGGTAAGTGTGATTCCATGGTGAAAATGGCGCTGAGCGATGAGAATGAGGATGAGATTCTGACTCACCAGATCTTCGCGATCCGTCAACGACACCGCTCAACTTTACAAAATCAATCAACCTTGCGCTTTCTGAGCGCGGCATCAATGCACTGAAACATGCCGACAATGACGAGCTGCTCACCAGCGTGCTTGAAACAACAATACCCATGCGCGGGCGCATGATCCATGGCAAGAACCCCGATGGCGAGATGTATGAAGCAGCTCAGGACTACGATGTCCATGGCCGCGTATGTAATGGCATTATTTTCCTCACGCAGGCTTTTTCTTTTCATTCCTCCACTAACCGCAACTGTCAGACCATTTTTGCTATCGATCGTGCCAAGCTCAACGGTCGGCTGCTGGACGTGCTCGAGACTATGCCCAACGTGAAGCTCTTCTTCAACCACAAGCTGACGGGCGCCGACTTTCGCAAGTGCAAAGCCTGGTTCGAGGTGCAAAGCAGCGACAAGTCTGCACCGGCCAAGACGGGCCGTGCTCGCGAGATTGAGATCGACTTTGATTTCATGATTGGCGCCGACGGTGCTCACTCGTCGGTGCGGTACCATCTCATGAAGTATGTCATGATGGACTACCAGCAGCACTACATTGACACGCTGTGGTGCGAATTTCATATTCCTGCGACAAAGGGCGCCGAGGGTGCTGCCAGGTTCCGCATCTCGCCCAACCATTTGCACATCTGGCCAGGCCGCGTCTTTATGTTTATTGCCATTCCGAGCGATGACGGCAGCTTCACGTGCACGCTCTTTATGCCAAAGGCAGAGTATGCGCGCCTCGAGTCGCAGCCAGACAAGCTGCCCGAGTTCTTTGACCGCAGCTTCCCCGGCGTCACGGATCTCATTGCCCCCGTCGACCTCGTCGACCAGTTCACGCGCAATCCTCACCTGCCGCTCATCAGCGTCAATTGCAAGCCACACCACTTTGAGGCCTCGGCCGTCCTTGTCGGCGACGCTGCTCATGCCATGGTCCCCTTTTACGGCCAGGGCATGAATGCCGGCCTCGAGGACGTGCGTGTGCTCTTTTCCTTGGTCGACAAGCACAACCTCTACGAGTCCAACAAGCCCGGAGACCCGGACAGCGATGCCGAGGCCGATACGGCTGCCCGGCGCCGCCTCGCCCTGTCCGAGTACACGGCCCTGCGCGTCCCCGATGCCTTTGCCATCAATGACCTGGCGCTGCAGAATTATGTCGAGATGCGTGCCTCTGTGCTCAGTCCGTGGTATCGTCTGCGCAAATACCTCGAGGAGCAGCTGTCCGTCCATGTCCCATGGCTGGGCTGGCAGACAAAGTACGCCCGTGTCTCCTTTGGCAATGAGCGGTACAGCGAGGTCGTCAAGAAGAGCGATTTCCAGGGCCGCGTCCTGCACATGGCTCTTGTGGCTGTTAGTGGCGCACTGAGTGTGCCCCTGCTGGTGGGCAGCATCGTGCTCCTCATGCGTCTTCGCGGAGGCATGAGGCAGCCTGGTCACGGTGGACTCGTCGGTAGTCTCGCCTCCTGGGTGGCAAGGGCCGTGCGGCGATAGTCGGTGGTCGCCGTCTTCCTCATGTATTTGTTTGACTTTCTTTTCTTTTTCAATGCCGGAGCATGTTGACTTCTGCGCTTTTTTCAATAGAATAGACCTCCCCTTCTTTTTTTTTTTCACAAACTCTTCTTTTATTTTCCAGACCCACACCTGGTTGTGATGTATTGACATGATCCGAATGCGATGGAGGTCGTGGGGGTGTTGTGAATGATCACTGCTGATTTCATAGGTGATCAACAATAGCCGATGAATATGGAGGCCTGCCTCGCTTCGGTAGAAAAACGCACAGTAAAATATTGTACAAACGAGGAAAGAGCCAAACACGCGTTGCCCTTTTGGCGCCTTCCCAGTTTGATATTTTCTCATTCACCTCATGCGTGAGCTCCTTCTTCTTTGGTCCTTCTCCTTTCGCCCTTCTCCTTTTTTTACCCTGCTCCTGTTCTCGTTGCCGCCGTGTTTCATCTTTTACCAACTCCACTCGACACCCCAGACCACAGTCTCAAAAGTCCATCATCACCAACCTACTCCCCTGACCGAACGGTCTCATCCCGCGTGGGCAGTGGGTGCGCACGTCCCACATGCGGCAAACGCGGACGCCTAACTGAACGACGACAATATCCAAAGCGGAAAAGTGTGATGCAGGGTTCAAGAATTTCAGGGATAGGCGCACAACAGAATCCCAGAAGGCCGCATGACGTCCCAGAAAATGGATACGCCAGGAACCCGCCAGGAACCCGCCATTTGGGTGAGATTACGCGCACAGAGCACGGTGGCCTTTTGGTGTTGCTCCCCGGTATCGTGTGAGCTTGGCCTTTATCAAAAGTGAGCGATGCTTCCTTCTCTTTCGAACGTCTCCGTTTGAATATTATTTCAATTTATTCTATTATTTATTTATTTGTCCCTTTTCTCTAGGTTTTCTTTGCAGCTCTGTGTTTCAGCCCAAACTGTTCCCGGGCATTTCAGCATCTTGTGACCCGCGCGCGAACACCCCCCCTGTCCGCTGCCCAGCTTCGCCTTTCTGCCATTTCCCGTCTCCACACTGCAACGGGACCTTGCAGCTTGCAGCAACGATCGAACTGGTTCTCCTGCGCGCGCCACTCACTGCGTCGACGTGCAGCAGCAGCAGCGGCGGCAGGACAAGCAGCAGGATTTGGGGCTTTCTTTGGGGCACTTCAATAGGATTTTGCCGTCTTTGTTTTTTACCCCCTGAGTGCTTTTGTTTTCTGGTGACTCCGCCGTTGTTCGACTTTGACGTCTTCAACATCCAGCCCTCAAACCTGCCCTTGATCCGCACTGCGGACGACGATCCAGCCGTTGGTACCGACTGCGCGGTCGTGTGCAGCACACTGACAGCAGCCAACCGCTTCCTCCCTGCAGCTCACCCCACGAGTTCAGGGCGCAGTCATATAAGATACATATACTTTTGCCGCGCAAACAGCTCGCCCTATACAGTACAACTTCTCGCAGTTCTGGCCAACATCCTTCTACAAATACAAGCCAACCACATTTTGCTGGGCACCGTTTTGTCTTTCAGCCTCATCGTATCATTTTTTTTCTCGTCAATTATCGTCCTGCTGTCGGTACCGAGCGACATCCATTTCTGGCGCCTTGCGGTGTCACAGTCGGCCCGGAAAGCCACACAGATTTCTTGGATTTTTCTTTTACCTTTTCTTCTTTACTTTTTACTTCCTTTTTTTCTCGTTTTCCTTTTCTCACACTTGCCTTCCCCTATCTCTTGCTCTGTCCCATCCCATGCAGCGAACTCAAAGTGCTGGGTAGGCGAGAGGAACCTTGGAACCTCGGAACGCTGTCTTCTATTACCTGCATGAGATAAAAAGGCGCTTTGTACCTACCTACAGAGTACCTATCGCACAACCCTGTCGGTCACGGGCGTCATTGTGCCCATCTGAAATCTTCCAACAGCGCTGCCACCCCTGCTCGTCCTTGTCCTTCTCCTTGGCATTGGGTCCCTCCCCCGCGACATTTTTCGTCGCGCTCCCCAAGTCCCGGCCTCATCACTTGCATACCTACCTGCATGCACTTGCATGCTGCGTCTTGTCCTCTGACATACGAGCACGCGCGCGCGCAAGCGCCAGTTGCAGCCAGTCGCAGTCGATTACAGCAAAAGCTGCCTACATCCTGCTGCCCTGCGTGCTGCCCAATCTCCATCACCGTCTCTTCTTCCGACGCCGGTCGACAAATGCAAGCAATGACGGCATCGGCCATCTCGAAATCATGACGCTGTATGCGCCTCCCATAAAGCTTACACAAGCCGCTTCCCAGAGCACTGAGATCCCCGAGATCCCTGAGATCAGCAAACCCATCGACCCTGCCTCCGTTTCACAACCTACACGAAGCTCCTACTGCAGCAACGAATCGTCATCATCGACATACCGACACCGACAGCCACTGCATCCTGCCTCCATACTATTTTCCTCCGACCTCCCCAAAACCTCCCCAAGAATTATACATTGCGCCTGAATATCTGGACCTCTGGTTCATGGGCGCTGCGGCCCTGCTATGGCCTGTGCGCTTAACAAGAGACTATCAAGAGGCTCTTGTCTCCTTTGCCGGAGCCGCCTTGGCTGCGAATTGTATGCGATCCTTCTCTGGTAACATCCGTCCTCATAGTCTTGCCGGATATTCTTGCCACCCATGCTAACAATATCTCCGTCAACAGTCTCCACCTTCAATTTATCTGGCAGCGTCTCTTTCTCTTCCTCTCCCTCTATCTTGATTGCCTTGTTGCACAGCATACACCCCCTTCTCCAAGGCTGAGCACATGTATATGACGACTCGCGTGGCCGACCATGTCATCCTCTACCGTTGATCCGACGCAGCTGAACCTCAATGCTGAAGACCTCTCCTTGCTGCGCCAAGGCCAGGAGGCCATCATCAACCAGGCCGGTGGCTCCTCTTCGTCCCGAGCAGCGTCCCGAGCATCATCTCAGGGCATGTTTATGCTTGATCAATCATCATTGGCAGCTTTGCAACGCTATTTTGAGAATGTCATGAACCACATCCAGCAGCAGATGAACTACCTTATTGAGCAGACGCAGGCAGCTACGCAGGCGACCTATGACGAGTCGGGAAACATGATTGCCGACGCCGATGCCGAGATTGCGCGGTTCAACGCCATCAACCAGCAGATTACGGAGCTCGAGCTGGACTTTGACCGTATCAGCCATATTCGCGAGATTGTCCAGGATATTCGACAGCAGGTCGTCGAGGCGGAGCGAGAGTTGGATCTAGATCTCGACGCAGCATATGCACAACAAGGTGGCCAAGGAGGATCCAGTCGCAGCCATGGACACGGGCATGGACACGGACACTCGCGAAGTCACGGCCACGGACACTCGTCCTCTCGCCGAGAAGGGCGGGAAGGGCATTCTGGACGACATCGGCATTAGCCACACCAAACCCATCATCATTGATTTTTCTGCGGCGTACCTCTATCCGCTTGTTATTCATTTTTATCTTCTTTCTTTTTGGTTTATTATACCTAATCTCCCGATTACACAAGGGGAACGAAAACACAAGACAGCAATGGGCCTCACGGCTAACTAGGACAAGATCGGATCTGCCTCACGGCTTGTTGGATTTTATTTTTCTTTATTTATTTATCTATTTTTTTTTTTTTTTTTTTTTTCATCTGCTATTCTATTTGTACTTCCATGTTTAGGTGTTCTCCATACTTTTTATGTATTCATGCAATGCGTGTTTTACTTTTCTACAAAGATCCTATAAAGGGACGGATTCCCTTTGCACTTCTGTTTTCAACATGAATATCACGAACACGGAGCAAAGTGATCACGCATCCAAACAACTTTTCAGATTTCATTGAAGTGAAAGCATACCCGAGTCAAGATAAGAGATACATAAAGGTGCAGGCGCACGCCATGCTAGAATGAAAACCCCCAAGACCATTAACGCCGAGCCCATCCTGTGTGATAGAAATAATGGAAATACAGCACAAAACCAGTCAACGGAGCGCGCAGAGGGCTACCTTGCCCCGTCATCGCCGTCGTCGTCCTCGAGTGACGTCAGCGACGACATGCTATGGTCCGAGTCGCCGCCGCCGTCAAAGTGGCGAACCTCGGCTTTGGAGTGGCGCAAGACAAACGCGCGCTGAGCGGACGCGCTTCTTATGCGCGCCTCGCTGTCGCGCAGCGATGCCGACTGCCGACTAAACTCCTGGATCTGCATGCGCACGTCGCGCGCCAGCGTCGAGAACCACGACGAGTGCGCTTTGCACTTGCGCCGGCCGCACATGGACGCGGTAGACGCCGTGGTGTCGACCTCTTTCGTTTCGTCTCCGTTTTCATTTTCAACGTCGCCGTCGTTGTCGCCGCCGCCGCCACCGCCATCATCATCCAAGGCCGCCTGCCCCTCTTCGGTTGTCAGCCACATCTCAAAGTGCGGTTGGACGCCGACGTGCCGCAGCCGTCCATGGTCATAGGCGCAGCTGTCGCGCTCCATGCGGCCGGCGCGCACGGCATCCTGGTGCCGCTGCTTGACCTGGTCGATCAGGCGCAGCATGATTTTGCACATGCGGATCTGCTCGGCCAGGCGCTTGCGCTCGGCTGCTGACGACTGCAGCGTCTCCCTCTCCTCGACGGCCATACGATCGGGCGGCGATTCGGTCTTGCCGTTGGTCTTGGCGCTCTTGTTCTTGTTGTTCTTGCTGTAAAGAGTGGCCGACAGGCCGTGCAGCAGCATATCGGCCACGCCCGGCTGGTCGGTGCGCGCCAAAACGGCCAGCAGCTGGGCCGGAGTGAGCTCGTCGGCAGCCAGCTCGGCCAGCTTGGCGCCCGTGGCGCCCGCTCCGCGGTCCAGCCGGCTGAGCACGCCATCCCACCACTGATCGCGGTGCGCATCCGAGCAAAAGTGGCTGGCCAGGGCCGGGGCGATGGACGCCAGGCCATCTTCGTCATCGTACAATCGTGCTGCGCGGCGACACGCAGGCAGGGCGCATAGTTTTCGAAAGCGCGTGACGTAGCGGTTGGGGATCTCGCAGTTGGGACAGATGTAGCTGAGAATCATGGTCTCGCCGTCGTCCTTGTTGATATTCACACAGTCGCCGTGGAACCAGTCCTCGCAGTCGTCGCACTGGATCATCCACCGGTGGTCGTCGGGCCCACGACAGATGCAGTATGGGCCATTGTCGGAAGTCTCGTCCAGGCCATTCGGTCGAGCGGGGTAGAGCATTGTTGTTGCTGCAGCCTCGCCGTCACGGTGGTTGTCATTATCATTGTTGTCGTCGTCCGCCTCATCGCCATCGTCATCGTCGCTCCGTTCGTACTTGACGCTGGGGCTTGCTGATGACCGTGAGCGCTGCACGAATCTCTGTGCGGCTGATGTAGCTGGTCGCTTGCGTTTTGGAGCGCTACTGCCTCGGCTGCTGGGACCGCTCCTGCTGCCTCCTCGCGTTGATGCTCCTCCGTACGCACGCATCGAAGGCGCCGTGTCCAAAGAACCGTCGTCTGTTGCATCGCCGGTCGCATCGCCGGTCGCATCGCCGGTCGCATCTGTCATGTGTACATCGCTGCTGCCCGCTGATGGCGGCCGCACGGCTGGCAGGCTGGCAACGGGCATGAAGTAGTTGTTGGTAAAGGTTGATACGGAACCGTGAGAAGGTGAGTGTGACGTTGAAAGCGGCGATGGCGAGGGCGACAATGACGAGCCGTGGACGCCGTTGAGGCCTTTCGTGCTGTTTGCGCCGTTTGTGCCATTGGTAACGGCCGCGGAGTGTGGCCGGCTGCTGTCGCCGTCGGATTCATTGTTAAGCGGAGCCATGGTGGATGACAGCTGACCGGCTGTCAACGCACGGGCTGATGGTACTCAACGTCGTACGTTGACAGCACCGCGCTGCCTCACCGGGCGCGGGCAAAGCAGCCGCAGCGCAACAGCTCAATGAAGCTTGATGCAACTCGCGACTGTCGCGAAGAATGGTTTGTAGGTCAATGTGTCGCAAAAGGACGTAACAGGGATGATCGTATGTCGTGAAGTCGATCCTTTATAGGGCGCCCGTGATTTTGGTCAAAGTGAGTCGAGGGGGAAAAACGCTCAAAGGTCAATGTGTCGTAGAGTGGATGAGTGAATCAGGGTGCTTTTTCAGTGAAGCGCACGCGACGCGGCGTTTGTGATGACCGCCGCCGCCGCATGGTAAAAGTGGAGACCGCGAAGCTTTGCGCGGGATCTGATTAGATAGAGGGTGGCGGGGCGGAATTTTAGCGGGCAGATCATGGTTTTTCAGGCCGGAAGCTTTCTAATCGGGAGATCAGACCACACCCGACGACATTGGCGACGCTCATACGACGTTTTACCCATCGCGACACTTCTCCGCCACTCCCTTTTATATTTTCGAGAACTTTCCCACCACATTTCACTCAAGCGCTCGACAAAACAAACATATATCCTTCTAGCCATGAGCAAATCAATTGCTTCGCCGGCGATGGCCGCCGGCCGTCGCCTCATGTCAGCCTCGTCGGCCTCGACTGCCTCGACGGTCTCGACTGCACGCGCATTCACACCGATGGCAGCCCGCCAGCTGTCGACCAGCTCCGGAGTTACCCCTCACACACAAGCAGCACTGGCTGCCCGGAGGCCAGGTGCCAGCTCGAGCCAGCAATGGACGCGGTCGCAGACGATGCAGCGGAGGACATACAAGACGGTCGAGGAGGCCAAGAGCCGTCACCGGTCGGGAGTAAGTTGGGACAGCTGAGGGGGATGCTGCATATGATGTGTACTCTTTTGTACTCGCTCTAACAGGACAGCCATTCTCGTGGAAAGCCGGTATCCTCTTCGTGGCGACGGGCGCCGGTCTGCTGTGGTACTTTGAGCACGAAAAGGAACGCATGAAGCGCAAGCGCATCGCCGAAGCCAACAAGGGCGTCGGTCGGCCCAAGGTGGGCGGCGCTTTTTCGCTGACGGACCAGAACGGCAAGACTTTCACCGACGCCGACCTCAAGGGTCGCTACTCGCTCGTCTACTTTGGCTTCTCCCACTGCCCCGACATCTGCCCCGAGGAACTCGACAAGATGTCCCGCATGATCGACCTTGTCGAAGCCGACCACCCCGGCAAGATGGTGCCCGTCTTTGTCACCTGCGACCCGGCCCGCGATACGCCCGAGGTCCTCAAGGAGTACCTGGCCGAGTTCCACCCCAACCTTGTCGGCCTCACCGGCACCCACGAGCAGATCAAGGCCATGTGCAAGGCCTACCGTGTCTACTTTAGCACGCCGCCCGTTGTGCCTGCCGGCCAGGACTACCTCGTCGACCACAGCATCTACTTTTACCTGATGGACCCCGAGGGCGACTTTGTCGAGGCTCTCGGCCGCCAGCACTCGCCGGAGGAGGGCGCCAAGGTCATCACAGACCATATCCGCGACTACCGTCCGGGCAACTAGGGTAGAAGAAGAACAAAAATGACATATTGCAGTGTATATATTAGATACCAGGGGAAGTCGATAGATGACAAGGGGGGAAGAAAAGACACTCGACTCTTTTCCACTTTCGAATTTCTAATGCAGGACGAAATCAAACGCGCGTCAGAACCACGTGATAGACTGAATGCGGAAAATAGCCGCCATGCACCGAAATATTCCATAGTAGGTAGGCAAGCGCCCCATGCAGTGAGATGCATGCACGAAATCAGTTGTTGTTGGCACGTGTTCCTCAGTTCCTTCATCCTCCTTCTTTCCTTCCAGAACGGGCAGAAGAGGGGTCGAGGCGGTGGAATGTGGCCCCATGGGACGCCTTCTCTCTCAAGTAACCAGGTACGGAGTGGGCGGAATCTCGCACCGGACGTTTCTGCCGCCCAAAGACGTGATGCCGTCTGAAATGTCGAGTGCAGCTTTTGCACCGTCTTTTCTTGGCATCTTCCCTGGCAGATTAGAGAACCCTGCAAGGGATGTTTCCGGAGCTATGTCCGAGGGCGTAAAACAGGCCGAGCGATAGCGAGAACGGGCAGCGCTTGGCACCTTCCTTAATTGTCGGCTGAAGCAGTCTATCGCTCCTTCTCACTGCCATTCTCGCACCTGCCACATTTTTGTGCGAGGTTGTGGGATACCGCATTGTCTTGTCATTCTGCCGTTTCTTCTTTCCTCTTCGGGAAAGCTTCGCCCGTAAAAAAAGTTACAAAGATACCTCCCAAAATATGCGTGGCCGGAAGTCATGCTTGCGTCGTTCCTTCCGTTCGAAATCATGTTGCCAGAATAGGCAAGAGATGTTGTCATACTCTGACTCTCGTCCTTTCCTCCCTCCATAGGTGTTTCTTACTGTTTTGTTTCTTCTTTTTTTCAACACCGCGCCTTGTCCCCTTTTTCGTGCATTGAGTCGTCGCCCGTCGCCAACCCTCACACGAGAGAGCTCAAAACAGCGTCAGCACCTCCACGCCCCGACTTCCCCGCCACCCCGCTCGCCGTGCCCGCTTCTTTTTATACATCGCATACCAGGCATATATGCATGCTCTTTTCTTGCAGTACTCCGTATTCCCAGCGCTCTGTTTCTTGGCGCCAAAGCCAAAACAGCCCCTCAAGTAACATTCTCCGCTTTGGCAGCTCGAGACGATGCCTGGATCTCGCGCTGGTTATTACTCGTACTGCCATTCTCAGCCGGCTTACCGTCGGCATCATGGCCAGCTCTAACATGTTTCCTCATGCTGATCAGATCCACCTGCGCTTTTATCTCTCACCAGGCTTTGTTCCCGCCCGGCTGGCGGTTCCCCTTGATCTACCTTCCACCTTGCGTCGTCTGGTGCGCCCTTGCTGCCGGCAAGCTGTTTGTTCATGCTGGTAACGGAGTTGTGAGCAAGAAAGATTGTTGGGGGGTTTCTGCTGGATAGGTGCCATCCCGCTTTGCCGCCTTCCCCCTCTCCCACAAACAAAGATAACTGCCACGCTGAAAATGGACAGCGATAACCTTGTGGTGCATGCGAGTGCATACGAGTGCATGCGCGTGCAGTCTCTGTGCAGGCTCCATGCATTCAGGCTGCATGTTATCTCCATACCATCTGCATACGAGGCCGCCTGTGCCTGTCTCTCACAGAGCTAGTCATGCAGCTAGCACCGCGCCGGTCCAAAAGCTAGCAACGGTGGCCCAACCTCCTCGGCCCCTTTCGTGCGATGCTCCCTGTCACAGCCAGTCATCAGAGTTGGAACGGCTACCGGCCTACGCAGCCTGTTCGCTGAACTCGCCCCATTTGGCTTGTCAACCCCCCTCACGTGCTCGTATTGGATTTCAACTTGTGCGTTGACAACCCACGGATTGTGTTGGAGGGTACCCTGCAGGGGGCCCATTCGCGCCGAGAACGTTGCATTCTTTTTTTTTTTTTGTACGAGCACAAAACGAATAAGAAAGTATCGACTCGTGCTGGAATGGGATGGACTTGGGGGGGGAAGGCGAATATGCGGCAGAACGTGCTCGGGCAGATGCCCCGCGTTCGTCTGCAAGCCAAGGACCCTGCGCCACCCCTCTGTGTCAGATGCACCCATATGCGTCAAGGCCTGAGCATAGGTACGGGAGTAGGTAAAACGGATAAAAGTCGATGGGAAAAGAGAAGGCGGTCGGATGACGACCGTCCGGGAATAGGTATGGGCTACAGGCCTTGCAAAAGCTCTGGCATGACTGACCATGACCGGCCTTGGCACTGCATATTGGCTTTTGTCTGGCCAAGCCAAGCACACGACACACAAGAATGCCGTAGTAAGGCCGGCCACAAAACAAAACACAAAAGCGAGCGGGCAAGCAGCCGGATCTTGCCCCCATGCCAATAACAAAGCACGAAAGAACGCCGCCACACCAAGCCAAGACAGTAGCAAAACCAAGTTGGGATATAGGGTCGTCATACAGCTGCGCTAAAGCGGCCCCAGGCACCGGAAAGAGGAGCTTCTAGTGTAAAAAAACATGTAAGATACATGTGTACTACGGCACACTACTCGATGTACTCCATCGCGGCTTCGGTCCAAAACCCACTCCCTCCGCCCGCCGTGCAACAAAACAAATAGGAACAACCACCCCCCTTCCTGTCAAAAAAAAAAAAAAACGATTGTTGCAGCATTCACCCAGCTCAATCATTTTCGGTTCCCCCGTTACTTCTCGGCTGCTATGTCGTTCTGTTCGTGTTCGCTTTGATTTCCTACTTGGTCTCTGGTACCTTATCTTGGATCAGCCACTCCCAGAGCCAGCTATCTTGTCCTTTTTTTAAACCTTCTCTGTTGGACAGCTCCCCCCCCCTCCCTTTTTCCTCCCCTCCCGCTTCTGGACTTTTTCCCCCGAGGCCCAGCCCAAGCCACTGGAGAACATACGCGTCACCTTTGAAATTCCCCAAGATTTTTTTCTTATTTGGGGTTTGTCCTGCCATATTTTTCCCACATCACTGCATACGGATCTGTGCATGTTGCATTCTTATTCCAGAAAAGCCCAGATTGCCCATCACTGCATCGCTGCATCCGTTGCATCACTGCCTTAACAGACCACCGCCTTAACAGACTCTGCATATTAACTGCACCACTGCGGTTCTGTCAGTCACCCGGGCACCACATCTTCCGCGGCTCTCTCACCAATCCCGGCATTCCGGAACCATACGTGGATCGCATGCACCAAAAACCGTCAACCGCCGATCGTTCGACAAAAAGACACCACAAAAAGGAGGACTGAAATATAAAAGAAGGAAACAAAAAGGGGCAAAAAAAAAAAAAACAAAAAAAAAAAATCCGAAACTACCTATATCACGATGGAGGAGGTTATTGTTCCTCGTGCTTCGCACGAGATCCTCGACTCTTACACTACCGAGGATTTCGAAACGGCATCCATTCGTTCCGCAGCACCTTCATATCGTGAGTGCGAATCTCTTTTGTTATCTTGGCCGTAAACCGATAACTTTTGTCTTTATTTCTGCTATTTTATTTCTTTTTGTTATGACTTCCAATTACTGCTTATACTTTTGCCCTATTCTTTTCTGTCGGGCATCAATATCTTCGAGGGAAGATCACCGCACCGGCGTCTTCCCCGGGAGTTGGCGCCGGGTCCAAGCTTGCGCGACCGGGAACAAGGATATTGTCCATGTCCAGATCCACTAACACGACGACAACAACAGGCTCCGAAGCACCCACTCTCCACTACACTGTCCCGCGCACCCTTTTGCCGCCCTACACGGCTCCGGCCGTTGATTCGGCGCACCGTCTGACACGCCCGACAAACCGCACGCAGAGATCAGAATCGGCCGCGGCCAGAACGGCCTCGAGGACAGGCCTGCCCGACATGGTCGGACCCCTCACCCGCACCCAGAGTGCCGATGTTCCCAGCCTGACGCAGTTCCGCATCCCCTCGTGGTCGACCCTGTCTTCGAGCCCCAATGCGCGCCTCTACCACTCTGTCGCCCTGCGTCGCGTGGCCGCGGCCGAGCAGGTATCGCCCCCGCGCGAGTTTGACGGACTGATGCGCCGGCTCGCCATTATTGAGCGCATGGAGCAGGAGGAGGCCGCAGCCGCGAGCCGTCGCCTGGCGGCCGCCAATGCGATCCGCACGGGCGTCGACAGCACGTCGGAAGACGACATGGACGTGTCCTCGGGCGGCAACCTGAATACGCCGCTGCGCCCCCTCGAAGATCCGTACCTTGTCGGCGAGACGGCCGCACGCCGTGCTCGGGCGGAGCGGATTGCTCGCGAAAACAGCTTTGGCCATGTCGTGGCCCGCGAAGACCGCCGCTGGGATTGGTTTATCGGTTCGTTTGCCCGTCCTTCTACCTACACCGTGCCCCGTCGTGACGCTCCCTCCCCTCCCTCCACCCACAACCAGACCAGCCGTCAACGACGCTCCATTCTGTCCCCGCGTCGCCACCTTCACCTCCACCACAGCTCCCTCTCTAGCTAGGCTAGAGTGGCTCAGTCCTCTTATGAGGACATTTATGATCACAACTCCTTTGTCGTTTTGTTATTCTATTGTTTTGTGTCGGGTCTTTCTTGCTAATCGTTGTTTGATTTTTGTGTGTTGCGTGCAAACTCGCCATTCGTCCCCCCTCGCTTGATTTTTTTGGGCGGTGAGGAACGAGTGTGCGGTGTTTGCATGCTTACACCCCTTTGCTACTGGCTTCCTTTTTTTCGTGTATATATGCAGACCATGTTCGCAACCGTTCTGCCTCTGGTATGGGTCTTTCTCCCACTCGATCTCGGCGCGAGGATTCTAGGAGCCTTTTTGGCTCGGCAGCACGGCATGCTCGTACTCGGCGTTTTTAGGTTTTATTTTTCGAGTGTGCTTTTTTTAGGTTGCCGTGTGCCGGGTGCCCGAGTCACTACTTCCAGGTATCCAAGAAGGGAGCTTTGAAAGGCAAGGGTCCGGGCATTAGCACAAGTACTTATGCTGGCCGAGCTTGCCGAGGGTGCAGGACATCCACGGCTTTAAGGTGTCCCGTTTGCTTTGCTGGTTTTTCAACCTTTTGCTTTCTATTACGCTTGTCTTCCTTTTTTTCATCCTTGTTTTGTTTACGTTTTCTGTTTTCCTTTCTCTGCTGTTTGCTGTCTCTCCCTGTCAGCCTCTCATTTTGGGTCAACAAGTATTTTCCGCGCGAGCCGGCGGCGTTGGTTTTTCTTTTCTACTTTAGGTATTTCTCTTCTCATTTTTTTTTTCTTTTTGCCTTTGGCGTTTTGCTCCTTTCTTCTTTCTCATTTCTTGACCTTCCGTTTTCATGATTTCCTTTCTCCCTGGTTCATCTTGTCGTCTGAGCGGTTGCTTTTCGTTGGCCCATGCATGATTTCTTGAGGCGCTACAAAATGCATTTGTTGTTCTGTTTTTGACTCATTACTACTTATGACCTCATCGTTTGATTGTGCCTACAACTTCAGCTCTCGTTGCTCATGTCTTCCATGTGCCGTTTTGTAACCACTCATACGGGAAAGCACCGACGTATGCCAAGATCATGAGGTTGTTTTTATCAGGTTTGTCGGATCATGAACAAGCACAAGGACAAACACGACATCCATGCATACAAAGACGACTTGGCAGTCGGAACTCGGGAAAAATACTAAGATAGGCTACAGACTGTGAACAACGCATGTAAATATTATATATATTGAAAAAAAAAATTCAAATAACGCCATGCGCCATGTTGGGGGCTTGACAGATGCAGCAACAAGAACCGCCACGCACAGAGCTTGCCTGTCGTAGCATCAGAACGGCATGTGAAGACTGTCCAAAGAAAAGTACTCGCTGGCTTCTGCCGCGCAGCATCCCAAAATGCAAAAAAGAAAACCCCGGGTTCTAACAAGAATAGGCCTCTACGCTTCCTCCTCCTTGGCCATGTGTGTGCGTAGTTGTACAGTAAAGTGTCGAGTTTGGTGGTGGCGGTGGTAGTGGTGGTGGTGTGTGCATGGCATGCAGCTCGACAGCTCGGGAGACCGGCACCGTAGCGCGGAACAATCGTATTCTCCGTCTGCAGCCGGGCGTGCTGTTGCCATCGACAGTCCAAAAATAGGAGAGCTTTAGCCCTTGCTCTTGGTGTTGAGGATAAGGCCGACAATGAGGCTACAAGGTTAGCAACGAGCGGAACGGCCACACAAAACAGAAAAACAGCTCACCCGTAAAGACCCAGAACCTCGCCGAAAATGAGAATCAGCACCATGCCGACAAAGATGCGCGACTGCTCCATGTAGGCGCGCACGCCCTTGTCACCGACGACGCCGATGCAGTAGCCGGCAGCGAGACCGGTCGCACCGACCGAGAGACCACATGCCAGGTGCATGAAGCCGCTGTCATTGTTAGAATGAGATATGACTCCACGAGAACGCCGCTGTGTCACGGCAGAGGGGGGGACACGTACTTGAATAGACTGTAGTGAGCACCTGTGCTCGGGGGTGCCAGGTCCTGGGCGATCAGGACCGAAATGACGAGAGCGTACACGGCAATAATACCAGACATGACGACGGGAATGAGCGACTAGACAAGTGTTAGGCGTGGTGGATGGCTTTGCAGAGAACAGATGGGCTGACGCACCTTCATGATAAGGTCAGGCCGGAAGGTACCGACACCAGCGATACCAATACCAGCCTTGGCCGTGCCGTATGCGGCGCCCATGCCTAGAAACGAATGGTCAGAGTGTTTTTCGGTTTCGCGTCATTATCGATGGGCCGCGTTTAGTTCGTAGCTTGTGAATATCAGATCCGAGGGAGAAATAAACGCACATCCGAGAATCATGGCGCCTGCAATACCAGCCTGTCGTAAACAACACGCGTTAGCCATCACTGTATCAAATAGCCATCGACATCCATCTCGGGAGCGTCCGTACCATGCCGAAAAACGGCGCAAACTTGGGGGTCAGCGCAGACTCCGCCATTGTCGCGACCTTGGGGGCTTCGGAGGGAGACGGGTCGAAGAAGAAAGTGTAATGTCGCGCCGGCGGCTCAGATGGAGGGAAATAAGGAGAGGCGACGTGGGAGGATCAAGGACACAAAGGTGATTGCCGAGAATCTTCCCTTCCCGATCGCTCGATTGACAGATGGTCGGGGAATGGAAACCGCGTTGATGGCTTCTCGCGTGTCGATGGCTTGTGATGCAAGGCAGCCTCCGCGAAAGGTGCTTCTCCCTTTTTGTTTCGTGCTGGCGACGCGAGACAAAGCTCCTAGAGCTGCGTGGTTTTGTCGCCGACCCATTTTTATTATACAATGGCACATGATATGTCACGTGTGTACTTCAGCGAGTACGACGTAATAGTCCTTTCGAGTAAAGGTGACAGTGCAGCGGCTGCATGCCATACTTGTGCGAATCTTTTTGCTTTAAAATATTTTCATACAATATTACACAGGAAAATGCACCTGCTCTGAAAATCGTTGCACGACAATCGTAAAGCGTTGTGTTATTGTCCAATCGTCCAATGTCCAGCCTCTCGAAAAAAAAGGATGCAGCAAAAAGGTACCTATGTATCTCGCTCAATAGATTTACAGGGGGTCTTTTTTCTGTTAGCGCGGTATGCTAGCGGTGCCGTTCCCCCTCTTCAGCAGACAATTAGCGGGATATGAGTGCTAAAGCTTGATCCCCCGCCTCCTGCATCCTGGCCGCCCCGCGGCAGTTTTCTCACGCTCCCAACAAATGCCAAGGCTCTTGTTTTTCTTTTTGGTCTTTCGCTTTTCCACGGCAATATTTCTGTAGTGTGCCCTCTTATATGCACAATGTTGGTCAATGGCATAATCATGATACTATGCACGTATTTTGCCTTTCGGCCTACCTATGCAAAACCTGTGCGAGCAGTTTGTGGTCATTGCCTCTGCGCTTGAGTGCAGTCTTGTGCGTGAGCAATCTTTAGCACACCAGCCACAGGTACCTCGGCGCTGTATTTTCCGTGGGAAATCTCATTTACCACTCGAATGTTACGATTTTCTTTTCATACATCTATTGTAAAGGCATTTCTATTCATTTATATTATTTTTACCTCGTATACAATGTGGTTCTGCTAGGGTTGCCTTGAACTGTTGTCGTTGAGAGGTACTGGACTCCGTATCTCGTCCTTTTTTTTGGAGCTCTGGCCCGCCCGGCCCAAATTTCGCACTCGTCAGCCCGCCTGTGTCCGTCCCGGCTCCTTCCCTACCTACCCATCTCTCTGCATCTCTCCTCCTTCTCTCACCGTCAAACCTCAACGGCCACCAACCCCCCAAAACGGCCACCCTCTTCTTCATCGGTCTGCCGACATCCTGGACCATCCATTTCACTGCGGATAGGCCGGGCTTTGTTCCTGTGCGCGACAAGGCCTTGCCGCCCTTATCGACTGGCCGCTGTCCTCTTTTTTTTTTCTCGACCCTCCCCACGCCCCCTGCTCATCCATCGACTCGGTAAAACGTTCTCGAAAACTGCATTGCAAAAGTAACGAATTGCATTGCAGATTACGGACATTGATTTGACCAGAGTCTCGTCACTGCCTGGCGAAGAACATCGAGCCTGTCCTCGTACCGAACGGCCGCTACAAGGACATCCCACGACAAAAAGCGCCCCCCTCCTACTTTCCCCCCTTTTTCTGCTTGTGCGTTTTCTGCAGCAGATTGGTCGAGTCGACTCCAACGACAGCCACAGCCTGGATCTGCTTTCGCTTGGGCACACCCCGTCTTGAGCGAGTGCGCATTTCTCTACGAGTACAGCCTTTCCTTTTTTCGGCTCTCGACGTCTGCCTGTCTGTCTGTCGGGCTTGCCGATCTGTTGGACGTGGATCGGCATTGTCTTTCCTGCGCGCCATCCCTCGGCAACAACCCCCTCGACCTCCCACGGCAGCCACGACGCCCATAGGGGTATCTTCTCTGCAAGAAACCTGACGAGCCTTTGAAGATTGACAGTCTTTTTGTTACGAGCCAATCGACGGCAGTGTCCCCAGCATCGAACAACCCTGTCCGCGCCATCTCACTACCCCTGTAGCGCGAGACACGCAAAAAGCTTGCACCGCCTCACCCCCGGGGAAAGCAGCGACAGAGCGGCGAGGTAGCAAGAAAAAAAAAGGGACAAGGGAAAAAAAAAACCACACGAGCAAACGACAACGATCAAAGCAACTGGCCCCAGCGCGGCCACTTCTCTCGGTGTCTGGTTTCGGGGTATTTTCCTGGCGGCCTCCGGGCCTTGATGTGAGTGTTTTTTTTTATTCATTTTTTCAGTTGATTTTTTTTTCGTATGTGTTGCCTTGATTAGATGATTGTTGGCGTGTTTTTCGGCTTTGGACGTTTCAGTTGCAGAAAGGGGCATGGGGGAGGGCCAAGGGGATCATCGGCATAATCCTATCGGATGCCATCATCGCTCAACGGCTTTGCCAGTGTCTTCTTCGAAACTTCCCCTTTTCATTTTTTTTGTTATTTTATTTTATCCTTGATTCATCGGCCTACCCCCATCCCTATTTTTTTTTTTTTCAGGTCGCTGACCAGTCTCATCTCCAGACCGACCGAGACCGGCATTTCTCTTCCTCGACACCGCCATGGCGGACTACCCGACACAAGGTCGCAGACCTCCTCCTCGCGGCCAGGACTATGAAGGACATGGTGCTCCCGGTGGCGGCGGCGGCTACCAGCGCGACGCCGCCTTCTCCAACATCTTTGGCGCCGCGCCACCACCTGGCCGGTCGCAGACCATGACCTCGATGACTGCCCCCGACATGTCCCAGCACCAGGCGGCCTATGCTCAGCAGCGGCAACAGCAGCATCAGCAGCATCAGCAGCACCACCAGCAACACCAGCAGTACCCTCCACAGCACCACCAACAGCAACAGCAGCTACACCCGCAGTACCAGCAGCAACAGTACCACTCCCAGCAAGGCGGCGGCGGCGGCGGCGGCGGCGGCTATGAGCCTGCTGAACGGACCATGTCTCTGCGTCAAGGCCCTCCGCCGCAACGCGGACCCCCGGGCCCTGCATACCAACGCGGCTATGGCCCTGACCCCAACATGGCACAGAGAACACGCACCATGGATGCCAGCGTTGCCCAGAGCATGGGCGGCGGTCCTGGCGGCGGCTACTTCCCTCGCGGTGGCGTGCGCTCTGTGTCTGGCGGGCCCCCGATGCCGTCGCCCCAGGCCCAGTATCTCCAGCAGCAGCAGCAAATGCGCCGCTACCCGGGTCAGCCGCAGGGTGGCCCTGCTCCTCGGATGGACTCGCGCCCGCCCCCGCCAATGCAGCCTGGCATGGCTGGCGGCCCTCCCGGCCGCGGCCCCGGTGGCTCCGATATGCACGGCGGCCGTCCTCTGCACCCGCCACCGCAAGACGGATACGCAAATATGCGCACGGCTTCGCAGCGCATGCCGCCGCAACCTGGAAATGGCGTTGCGCCGGCTCTCAACTCTGACGTCTACCGCACCCAGTCGCTTGCGAGCGTGCCCCGCCCATCGCCCTCGAACATGTACCCCCAGCAGTCCAGCACCTACCAGCAATCACCCGCGAGCGCCTTCCGCCACGCGCAGTATTCCAGCACGGCGGGTGTTGACGCCAGCGGCCACCCGCAGTCGCGCACAACGGCCCAGGGCCGTGTTGTCCCCGATCGCCATCCCGACGACCGCGCCATGTCCATGACTACCAGCGGCTATGCTCACAGTGCCGACCACCGCGACGCCCACCAGACCATGAGCGGCCGTGTGATTCCCAACCGGCGTATTCCTGGCGCCGGCATGGATGCCCCGAACGGCAACGCACACGGCGGCATCCCTGCTCCTCCCGGTGCCCAGACACGCACGACAACGATGACGTCAACAAGCGCCGGCATCAACGGCCACGGCGCCAGCGACAATGCTGACCACCAGCGCAGCATGTCCATGGCCTCAACGGTGGCGCCGTCCATTGCCCCGAGCGACCGCACACTTGTTGCCTCAACACACTCGCATCAGCATCAGCATCACCCGCACCAGCAGCAGCAGCAGCAGCCGCCAGCCAACCGCGGCTCGCTCACACGCTCGATCGAGTCGGAACGCCCGCCGACGGCCAAGATCCGGCCGCCACTGGTCTACCCTGCCCTGCTGTCGCGTGTGGGCGACGTCTTCCGCGAGAAGATTGTCATTGGCGACCGCACCAAGAACGAGCTGTCGTACAAGAATGCCTTTAGCGGTGCCGAGGCCGTTGATGTCCTGTCGTTTATCATCCGCACCACGGACCGCAACCTCGCCCTGCTTCTAGGCCGTGCTCTTGACGCACAAAAGTTCTTCCACGATGTTACCTACGAGCACCGTCTTCGCGACTCGACCAACGAAATGTACCAGTTCCGCGAGAACATTGACGACATGGCCGCAGAGGAGACGAGCTCAGTCAACACCGCCAAAGACAACAGCGTCAACGGTGTCTTTGTCCTGCTGTCCGAGTGCTACTCGCCGACCTGCACGCGCGACCAGCTCTGCTACTCGATTGCCTGCCCTCGCCGTCTGGAGCAGGTCTCGCGACTCAACCTCAAAATGGGCCCCGGCCTCCAGGGTGCCCAGGGCGCGCCCCTCGTGGGCGAGGACGATGCCGATGTCACCGACGAGCAGAAGCTGTGGATCAACTCCGTGCCCAAAGAAGTGGCCGACAGCATCAGCGACCGCGAGAAGAAGCGCCAAGAGGTCATCTCGGAGATCTGCTACACCGAGCGCGACTTTGTCAAGGACCTTGACTATCTCCGCGACTTTTGGATCCTGCCGCTGCGCGCACCCAACTCGCCCATTCCAGCAGCCCGCCGTATGCGTGTTGTAAACACCATCTTCAGCAACATCATCGACGCGCCGTCGATCCGTGCTGTCAGCGCGCGCTTTGCAAAGTCTCTGACGGAGCGGCAGCAGCGGTCGCCCATTGTCAGCAACGTCGGCGACATCTTTATGGAGTACGTGCCGCAGTTCGAGCCGTTCATCCGCTACGGCTCGCGCCAGCTCGAGGCCAAGTACGAGTTTGAGAACGAGCGGAGCGCCAACCCGGCCTTTAGCCGCTTCGTCGACGAGATTGAGCGGCGTCGCGAGTCGCGCAAGCTGGAGCTCAACGGTTACCTCACCAAGCCGACAACGCGTCTTGCGCGTTACCCGCTGCTGCTGGAGAACGTGCTCAAGTACACGGAGCCCGACAGCCCCGACCAAAGGGACATTCCCAAGGTCCTGACCATGATCCGCGACCTGCTGAGCCGCGTCAATGCCGAGTCCGGTAAGGCCGAGAACCGGTTCAACCTGCGGCGCCTCGACGAGCAGCTCGAGTTCCGTCCCAACGAGAAGGTCGATCTCAAACTGCGCGAGACGACGCGCGAGCTCGTCTTCAAGAGCCAGCTCAAGAAGTCGCCGGCCGACCCGCCGGACATTGTGGCTTACCTGCTCGACCACGCCGTGCTACTGGTGCGGACAAAGCAGGTCGGCAAGGTCGAGAAGCTCAAGGCGTACCGCCGCCCCATCCCGCTGGAGCTGCTGGCGATCAAGGAGATGGACGAGGTGATCCCCAAGAACGGACAGGTCAAGCGGTCCTCAAGCAGCCTGCTTCCGCTGCGCAATGCCAACACGGAGACACGCAAGGGCGAAGGCTGGCCGATTACGTTCCGCCATCTGGGCAAGGCCGGCTACGAGCTGACTCTGTACGCGGCGAACCAATCGGCGCGGCAAAAGTGGCTCGAGTTTATCGACACGGCGCAGCAGCGCCTGCGCGCCCGTGCCGACTTCCTCAACGTGACGCAGATCCCGACCAAGTTCAGCACGACGATGAACAAGATCAACTGCGCGGCGCCATTCGACGGCGGCCGCAAGCTGATTTACGGCACGGACAATGGCATCTATGTGGCGGACCGCAAGGCACGCGAACCGACGATGCCGCGCCGGGCGATCGAGACGCAGGCCGTTACGCAGGTCGACATTCTCGAGGAATACCAGCTGCTGCTGGTGCTGTCGAACCGCACGCTCCTCTCATACCCGCTGGCGGCGCTCGACCCCAACGAGCAGCTGCTGGCCAAGCGGCCCAAGAAGATCCAGAGCCACTGCACGTTCTTCAAGACGGGTTTGTGTCTGGGTCGTCATCTGGTGTGCTGCGTCAAGTCGTCGGCGCTGTCGACGACGGTCAAGGTCTACGAGCCCAACGACGCCATGTCAAAGGCCAAGAACAAGAAGGGTCTCGGCAAGATGTTCAATGCCGGACAGGACGAGCTCAAGCCGTTCAAGGAGTTTTACATCCCCACCGAGTCAACCTCGATCCACTTCCTCAAGTCGAGTTTGTGCGTTGCCTCGGCGCGCGGTTTCGAAGTCGTGTCACTCATGACGCTCGAGACCCAGTCGCTGCTCGACCAGGCCGACACGTCGCTCGACTTTGTCGCGCGCAAGGAGAATGTCCGCCCCATCCACATCGAGCGTCTGAACGGCGAGTTCTTGCTCAACTACTCCGAGTTCTCCTTCTTTGTCAACCGCAACGGCTGGCGTGCTCGGCCCGAGTGGCGTATCGACTGGGAGGGCAGCCCGCAGAGCTTTGCGCTGTCGTACCCGTGGATCCTTGCCTTTGAGCCCAACTTTATCGAGCTGCGGCACATCGAGACGGGTGCCGTGCACATTGTCCCCCACAAGAACATTCGCATGCTTCACAGCAGCTCTCACGAGGTAGGCATCCCTGGCAACTTAAACTGCAAATGCACGCACACCACAGCACAGAAACTAACCTTGACTTTTCATATAGATCGTCTTTGCGTACGAGGACGAGCGCGGCGAGGATATCGTCGAGGCTCTCGACTTTTGGAAGAGCCAACGGCGGTCCGAAATGCCGCCGCAGCTGCCTGCCATTGGGGATATATCCACAGCGTCGGGTGCGGCAGGTGCTCCTGCATCGTCGGGCACTCGTCTGTCTCAGTGATCCTGTGGGCAGTGAGAGGCAGTATCGTCTCTGCGTCATGGCCCCGGCCCCCTTGTTTGAGTGTCCGCCTCTGTTTCTTCTTCATTCCATCTGTTTATATTTTTCTTGCCTATTCTCGCCTTTTTCTCTCTGCTTTTTTTTACCTATTCTTTTTTTGTTTGCCATTTGCCCCCCATTCTTATTTTTCCAATCTTATTTGCCCCTTTTTCTTGATCCTTTGATTGCCTTGCGTCTTGTGTCCCTATTTTCTTATTTTGGTTACGCCCTACCTATTTATTTGGTTTTTCTATCTATTGTCATTATTGTGGCCGACTATTTTTTTAATATCATTCGTCACATTAAAAAGTTATATGAGTGTCCATACAAACACAGTGAAGTTTTCAAAGCGGAATGATGAAGAAGCATCCAATTTTTGATGCGTTTCGTAGGAGATGGTATTTTTACTATTTTTTACTTTTGTTTTAAATCTATGCTTTCTTTTTTCATAAGCTGAATGCATCGCATATCATCATGACGGGGGTTGTCGGCGACATCGTCTAGTAGTGCGAGGCCGCAGCCTGGCAAGCCTTCTGTTGGGGGTGTTAGCAGATGTTCATAGCATTTCTCATAAGCAATTCTGTATTGGGCCATCCCAGGGAGAGGGAAAAACGTACCAGCTGCTCAAGGTACCAGTTGCAGATCTGCATGTTGCCGCTGTTCTCGTCCATGCAGCGGGTGAACTGCTGGGTGGCGCCCTGGCAGTTGGCACCCCAGCCCTCCTGCTGCGAGGCGGAGACGGGGGCGCTGTAGGGAGCCGGAGCGGCAGCGGCCGGAGCAGCCGCGGGAGCCGGAGCCTCGGACGACGACGAGCCGCCCGAGAAGAGACCGCCGATGGCGTGGCCGACCGACGAGCCAATGGCGACACCGGCAGCCGTCGAGGCCATCTGGCCAAAGAGGCCAGGGCCCTGCTGAGCGGGAGCGGCCATGATGATGGGTTGGGGAGCAGGGGCGGCAGCGGCCGGGGGAGGAGCTTGAGGCGCAGGGTGAGCAGCATGCGTCGTCGCGGGACGGGTCTGCTGCTGGTGAGTAGGAGCGTGAGCCGGAGCGCGCGAGGGCGTCGGGCGGGCGGTAGGGCGCTGGCGAGGCATTTTTGTGTGTGTGTGTGTGTGTGTGTGTGTGGGTGTTCGTGTGGTGTTGAAATGGAAGACAAGCTTGCAGAGCAGGAGAACAAAAAAAAAGTTGACGTGGACAACCGCCAAATTTTATGGCTCACGGCGATGGCGGACAAGCGGCAGCCGACAACCTAGAGAGGGGGCCCAATCATAGGCCAGCCATTCGCCACAGACCCCCAGAATAGTGGGTCTGTTCAACTTTTTTGGTGCCCGCATCTCTGGGGAACAGCGGCGCATTCACTGATCAGTTGCCGGCAGCCAACCCCCTTCCCGCTAGCTGCTAGCCACCTGCACCTGGTAGCCACCTGCTGGCCACCCGCTAGACGGCCCCTGTGACACCTTCCTTCGGTTGGTTGCGGGATCGTTCCACGCTAAACTCCGGGTGACTTGGGTGCCTCCAAATGTCGGCGTAAAATCCGTACTCCGTACCTAGGTCCGCGAAAACAACGGACATCACAGGGGCCACCGGGCGTGGAATGGCCTGGAATCGTCTGCACCTAGCTGTCGCTGTCGCTGTCGTGGACCCTGCAGCCTGCCAAAAGCGGAATAAGCCTAGAAGTTCCGCAAGCAAAAAGTACTTGCACTGACAGCTGTCAAAAGATGGTGGTGACGCATATAACCTACCTATTGAATAACCTATTGAAAGGAATAATGTAAGTTTTATCTTTTTGCCTCTTTTTTAGGCATGGAGTTATTTTTTTTATCTTTTGGGGTTCGAGTTTTTCTGTTTAAAAAAATATCCAAGCAAACCTAGGCAGGTAAATCACATGGTAGGTACCTGAATACTTTACGTGCCTAGGTGGCCAGTTCAAGTTCCCGTCTCTGTCAGTACAGGTCGCAAATGCCAATCTACTGAATATTGGCGGCCTTTGTGCAAATGGAAGCTAAATGCAATTAGACAAATCGAATGTAGAGATAAAAATCTTTCTCCTAGAATAGGTTTTTGTGACAAATCATCTATCGGCGGAGAGATGAGCCCGCTGTTTTGTATATGCTGTCATATATCATCTGGCCCGATCACATATCACTTCCGCATATTAACATTATAATAAGGGCCCAACTAGAAGCGTATTCATCGTCCCCTTCAAAGGAAAGAGGTCCTTGCCATCCTAGACGGTGATCAGATGAGCGGCGCACATGCCGCAATACTGTGAATAAATGCCCCTTACCCAAGGACGTCACGATATTAAAAGTTCATACGTACCCAGTCGTATTCTGATAGTATATAATTTTCAAACACGGCTAAAACCATTGTCTGATCCCATTCGCTTCACATAATGGGAGACGGCGCGAGAGAACCACACAATTCTTTGTTGATTTCATGATGATCCGCCACACTTTGTTTCAGAGTCATAGTAGTGGTCGGAAGTCACGCTGGTAAGCTGAAGCGTAGGCATGGACGTCTATAGTGGTAGAAATTGAAGACGTGATATGTTCTGATCATGAGCGTCTTTGTATAGCCAGCAGAAATTATGCTGATGGTCGAAAGACTGGCGATGCGATATATAGTACGCTTACCGAAGCATGGCTGGAGGAAAAAGAAAATACAATATCGCCAGCATTTGCATGACTCGAGCAGCATATCACTATTGAAAAGAACATAAAGAGGCAGATTCTATCTCTCAGAATGCCGGCAAAATATGGTGCCGAAACCGCGGCCCCATTGCCAGTCCCTTCCGGATCAAGCAGACCCCCTACAAGAGGAGGCAGCGTCTCTTTGAGCCCATTGTTTGGTTCCCTCAATTTTGAATAGTCCGCGATCGGCAACACGACCTAGATTCGACGGGCCTTCCCCAAAAGCGCCTATCTTTACATTTGACCCTGAACCTTCTAAAGATGCTGAAGAGTTAGAAGTCAATAAGCCTCCGCCAGACTCTCCATTTTCATTCGTATGTTGATCAAGGTTGATCACGGATGAAGGCACATACAGTCTAACGTTGTGGCAGTACGAGATTGGTGGACCAAATCGAGACGAGTCCAAGTTTCGTGGCGTGCCGCACTTCGTAAGGGCAGAGGCGGTCGAGCAACAGCAGGCCGACATCGTGTCGTTGCAATTCAGCACCAAGCCGCCCAAAGTATACCCATCGGTATTCCATAACAAGGAGCGCTTCCAGTTTCCGTTTGAGGTATCACCGACGGACACACTCCACTATTCCATCATTTGCAACAAGAATGGACAGCTCAAGACAAAGCAGAACAGACTTATGGACGGCGTTGGGAGGATACGGTCCTTCTATGTCAAGGATCGTCCAGAACAGTTTGCCATTATATTTCACGACCCAAGAAAACCGTCCAAGCGTTGGAAGAACGAGCGGTTTACTCTTGCCAAGCGAGTTAGCCGAAACCAAGGCCGATATCCAGCGATGTACCAGAAAGAACGAAAGGGCAGTATAGTTGAAGAAGATGGCTGGATCAAACAAGGGCCCAGAAGGACCAGGCGTGGTTGAGTTTTGGTGCCTGCGAAGTTGATGCTAGACATATAAGATTATAGAACTATAGAATTATAGGATAATCATTGATCCAAGCTAGTCGTACAGGCTACACCTTTCCATTTTACGTACTCAATATCTTGAATCATATACCTACCAAGAAAAACTCGTAATGTGGTATGCCGCAGTAACTGGCCTACTATATTTAACTTGATAAATTAAGCGGCTCTAATGTTTTCATCGCATATCACTCGCATCTGTCAGAAATATGTGAGACGATAGCAGATTGATAATCCGCACATGTATATGCGTGAACAATGGCATGCATTCGCAATAATAATGACGCGCTTCAAAATGCATGCAGAAACTTCATTTGGCGGTGAACAACAGCGCAGCTTTACTGTTTCTCAAGATGAAATTGGGGGACAACAGAAGTACGGCAACTCTCATGAAACAAAGACGATGGGTCTATAGGCCTTCACTGGGTTTGAGAGATAATGTCGATAAACATCTTGTAGAGTGGTGTTATTGTGTAAACTATTGGACGAAGATGCGACCGCCGGACAAGGCGGGTGACCGCAGCTCAGAATTGATATGCTTCAATGAACGGTAAGCTTTCTGACTTGGCTGCAACTTCAGAAAGCGGCGATGAAACAAAAAATGCTTGATACAGGATGTAGGTTTGGAGATAAATAGGCACACAGACGATGCCCCATGTTAAATGAAAGTGTTGCTACGAGCAATAACAGAAAGATTTGAAAAGAAGAAGAAACAAAAAGAACAGAAAAAAGTAAAACCCAAAAGAACGCAAGCTGCAGCGAAAATGGTCCGCCGACGATTCTTCCCCATCTCCCTCAAGTTCTGGGACTCTCTTTACGAAGAGCGCTCTGATAGCACGTGGAAGCAGCCGCCACCGCCACCACCACCACAGCCAACACCACCTTGGGGTCTGCCACAAGAACCGTCTGCCTTTTCGTGGAGATGCACACCACCCAAGCCCATCATCACAGATCGCTCTGAGGCTGATCGGAGACGGCCAAAGCACGCGGTCGATGCTCCTCCGGGATACCGGCTTCTCGAGTCGCCCTTTTCTTTTGTAAGTTGTTTTTCACAGATAGACTGCAACACACTAACACGTCGTCAGGTATCGTATGGAGAGCTGGACAACCCCAACAACAGATATACGTGGATGCGAATGGACGAGATCCGATCGCAGTAGCGGACGATTGACTCGGTAGTCAACAACCGCGCCCGGGGTCTTGCCTACCCCAACATCTTTTCCAACTTTGAAGACCTACCACTCGACGTCCCGCGCCACAGAAACGAGAAGCTCGTGCACTTCCCCGTCGCGCCCGGCCGCACGAGAGCGATGAGAAGCGGCGAGGCCGACTACGGGACCTTCCGCACCGTCTATGTCGCTGGACGGCCGGACATCTTTGACGTTGTCTGCCACGATTCAGCTAAGCCCCATAGCAAAAAGGGGGCCCTCTTTTCGCTCGTTCGAAAGCACTCTCGCTTCGAGGGTGTTTTCCCTAAGGGATACAAGCGGAAGATCAAGTCGCTGGTGGCCAGCAATCTGGCAGCCATTACCAAGATGGAGGAGGAAGAGGGATTCACTCCGGTTCGTCGGACCAAGGTGCGATAGAGATGTGAATATGGAGTGTGATCTTTACAATGTTTTTTTTTTCTTCATGTTCCCCTTCTATCTCTTAGATTGTGAAATATAAATCTCATCTAGTTGCCGTCTTCATCCTAATTGAGCAGGTCCCGTCGACTTACACGACTCGTAGGCGCTTGTTGTGATTGGTGACACAGACCCACTTATTTACAGATCCACTGTGCAAGAGTGACCATACCCACTGTCTTACACTGTGTGGCTTGTGCTCGCGCCACACCGAACCGCAAACGCGACAGCTCCATGATTGCCTGGGCGGCGGGCCGTAGCTTCGCAGGTCTCCACGACGAAGCAACTGGGTGCAGCCAGCAACAAAGGCAACGTCAGATCTCGGCCAGACCAAAAAGAAAAGACAGCAACGTCACGGCTTGCCAACCACTCACTTGTTTGATTCATCCATCCCGCCATACAATTGTCGCCATTGACCCTTCAGGGCATCATACTATTGCAGATCCATCTCGACCTTTTCCCCCTCCTCTCTCGACCAATTCAGTTCAGCCAAATCATTCGCCATGGTGCGTTGCCTTACGATGACGACAGGCCACAGGGCCACGAGATCAAGACTGCATGATGATGCTGACAGTCTAGACCTCCATAGGAACCGGCTACGATCTTGCCAACTCCATCTTCTCGCCGGACGGCCGCAACTTCCAGGTCGAGTACGCGATCAAGGCCGTTGAGAATGGCGGCACGTCGGTAGGCATCCGGTGCCGCGACGGCGTCGTCCTGGCCGTCGAGAAGATTGTCACGTCCAAGCTGCTGAAGGCGGGCGCCAACCGTCGTATCGCCACCGTGGACAGACATTTGGGTATTGTACGTGGGGGAGCAGGAAAAGGAGTCGAGGTATCGGGAGCGAGCATCACACTGACATGTTGTACGTACAGGCCTTTTCTGGAATGACGCCCGACGGTCGGCAATTTATTGAGCGGGCACGCGACGAGGCCCGCAACTGGCGCGAGACGTTCAAGAGCCCGATCGCCACGTCGGAGCTGGCGTCGCGCGTCGGCGGCTTCCTGCAGGCATACACGCTCTACCAGTCGGTGCGGCCGTTTGGCATCACCGCCATCCTGGCCGGTGTCGACAGCGACCAGGACCAGCCCGTCGACGGCGAGGTGGGCTCGGGACCCTCGGTGGGTGCGGGCGGCCGCGCCAAGGACAAGAAGTTTGGCGGTCCGGCGCTGTACATGCTGGAGCCGTCGGGTCTGTACTGGGGCTACTACGGCGCGGCCACGGGCAAGGGCCGGCAGGCGGCCAAGGCGGAGCTCGAGAAGTTGGACCTGGCCGGCGAGGGCATCTCGCTGGAGCAGGGCGTGCGCGAGGCGGCGCGCATCATTTACGTGGCGCACGATGACAACAAGGACAAGGAGTTTGAGCTCGAGATGACGTGGATCAGCACGTCGGAGGGACCGACAAAGGGCCGTCACGAGGAGGTGCCGCGGGCGCTGCGGCTCGAGGCGGAGCGGCTGGCAAAGAAGAGCATCGACGGCGATGATGACGATGAGGACGAGGACAAGATGGAGGAGTAAGCCGGGGATGGCCATGGGAATGATGCTTCTTTGATGGAATGAGCGGCACAAGAGACAATTGCATTTTACTTGTTTTTTAACGAATAAAGGGATTCAGTGAATAAATGGAAGAAAACGAAAATGAAAACAATTTCAATGGCTAGTGAACCTTTTACACAGATGCTATTCTACAATATCCCACTCTCCCTCCTCCTTTTCCACATCCGCTCTCATACATCTTTCCCGCTATCCTTCTAATTACAGTTCCCCTCCTACTGAGTGTCATTCGCAGCCGTGTTGGCCGAAGCGGGAGCACCACTGCTGGCCTTGGCCACGTTCTGGCACCAGTTGGCCCAGTCGGTAAAGAGCGACGGCCGCACGCTCCATCCATCGAGCACCCAGTGGTCCTGCGTCGAGCGGTAGATCTGAGCAACGCGACGGTAGACGTCGGCGCGCTTTTCAGACGTAGACTCGTCCGACTCGCCGGAGTCGGACGACGCCGTGGCGGCCCAGAGTGCCGAGGCAATGGCCAAGCTGGCCGTCGACACGGCGCTGGCAAAGGCGCGGCTCTCGGTGCGGTCATTGGCGGCCGTGTGCAGCTCGTCGAGGACGGCAAGACAGCCGTCAATGGTGGACGACGAGATGGCCGACGACGTGGACGAACGGCCCTTTTTCAAGAGACGCGGCACGTCCTGGACAATGCGCGACGCCTTTTGGGCAAGGGCGGGTTCCTTGGTGTCGCGGATGAGCACGGTCATGGGCAGGAGCTGGCGGAAGAGGAGCAGCAGAGTGTCGGAGGATGCTGATGATCCTGCCGAAGTGCTGGTCTCGCTCTTGACGTAGACGTCGAGAAGATCAAGCACGCGGTGCTTAAAGGCCACGACGCGCTGACGGGCCTCGTCGCGCTCCTTCTTGTGGCCGTCGACCTTGTTGCGGATCAGCGCCAGGTGGCCGGCCAGCTTGCTGTCGAGAGCGAGCATGGCATCGTCGTCCATGTCGGACTCGTCGCTGCTGCTGTCGACGTCGTCCGACGACGGCTTGCCCTTGCCTCCCTTGCCCTTCTTGTTGCCTTGCGTCTTCTTCTTGGGGGGTCCGACTTGTGACTTGAACGTCTTCATGAGAGCCGCTTCGAGGTCGTTGGCTTCCTTGTTGTCCTTGTCGTTCTCCTCGTCCTCGTCGTCGTCCTCATCCTTGTCGTCATCGCTCTCGTCGCTGTCTTCACTCTCGTCCTCCTCCCCATCGTCATCATCATCCTCATTGTCAACACCACCGCCGATGACGCCCATGTCAATGTCATCCACGTCCATCATCTCGACACTGTCATCGTCACCATCGTCACCATCTTCCTCTTCATCCTCGCCCTCTTGGTTGAACAGTGCCCGGTAACCAGCCGTGTTCTCCTCCGCAGCCAGCACATCCGCGAGGTTGTCGAGAGCAGCTGCCGACATGAAGGGCGTAAAGGCCTCAAAGACCTGCAGCGACGTCTGGCGTGTCAGCTGCGACGATTCGGCAAGGAGAGATAGCAACACTTCAACGAGGACTTGGCCAATATCCGCCTCGTCCTCGTTGTCGTCGTCGTCGTGCTCCTCCTCTGCCCTGCTCTTCTTTGACTTCTTCTTCTTGTCGTCGCCCTTGCCCTTCTTGCTGGAGGCTGCCGCGACGGCGCCCGTCAGCTTCTCGCCACAGGCCTTGATGTCGCCAAGCACTTCAATGGCATCGGGGCGCGGCTCGTGGTACAGCTGCAGCAGCGAGACGGCCAGCAAGACGGCGAGGCCCTGACGAGCACGCGAGGCAGCATCCGTCGTCGTCTTGGTTGCGGCATCAAACGACTTGACCAGCTGCTTGAGGTTCTTGCGCGCCTCCACGACGCTCTCCTCGATCTCGTCCACCATGGCGACGCCCACGGCCTCGGGCTCAATGGCGTAGACGGCACGGCAGAACGAGGCAAAGTCGTCGGAGCGTTTCAGCAGAGCACCGGCGGCCGAGAGCAGATACTTGCGGCTCGACGTGCGTGTCTTTTCGTTGAGGCCAGGGATCTGCGTCGAAGACGAAGCAGCAGCAACAGCAGCCTTCTTCTTCTTGTCTTTTTTGTCCTTCTTGTCCTTCTTGTCCTTTTTCGACTGCTTCTCATCAGCAGCATCAGCCTCCGCCGCCACGGGGTAGGCGAGCTCGGCCAGGGCAGCAAAGGCAATACTGGCAACAGACGGCTCGGCGGACGTCGCATCGGACGCGTTGTTGTTGCTGTTGTTGCTACCCGCACGGCTGACAAGGCGGAAGAGGTACTCGGCCAAGATGCGGAGGGGCTTCTGGTCGGCGTCGTCGTCGTCCGTCTGGTTGGCCTGCAGAGCGCCGGCCCGGAGCAGCTGGATGACCTGCTCGATATTGCTGCTGTCGGTGAACCGAAGGATGCGCTCAACAGGCCGCGTGCCGTCGCCCGTGCCCTTGACGCGCTCGTCAAAGTCGTAGACGCCGTGCGACTGGTCCGCCGCGCGGTTGACGCCCAAAAGACCAGCGAGCATCGACACGAGGGTGTGCGGGTGCTCCTCGACCTGGCGCTCGACCGACTTGAGCACGGAGACGGCAGCACGGTGGAGGCGGGGGGTCGGGTTGGACGCCTGGTTCATGAGGCAGGTCATCAGGTTGTTGCTAAACAGCGAGGCCGGGATGCCGGACGACTCGGAGGACTCTTGGGCAGCACAGAGAGCGAGTGCCTTTTGAAAGACCTTGAAGCCGGTAAACTTTTGCAGGTCCGAGGCGCCCTTGGCAAAGTAGACCTGGTCGACGACGGCGATCCAGAAGGCGTCAAAGCGTTTGCGCGATGCGGCGGCAGCGGCGTCAGACGCGTCTGCATCCTTGTGGCTCGATGCCGACGGCAGCAGCAGCTGGTTAAGCAGAAGGTCCCAGACATAGTGAAGCTGTGAAGAGGCATTGCCCTGCTTGGCACCAGAGCCGCTGCCTCCCTCCTCGCCTTCACCACCTCCGCCCGTCTTGAGGACCGAGACGACATCCTTGTGCGAGCTGGGCGCCAGAGGGCTGGTCCAGGGCGCCGGGAGCTTCACGTCGGGGAAGCGGGCCATGGCAGCGAGCCAGATGGCCAGTCCCTCGGGCGTCTTGGCCAGACCGCTGCCCTTCTCGCCGGCCACCGTCTTCAGGGTCGCCTCCACGGTCGCCTGGTCGGGCAGCCGGCCGCGCGCGATGGCCTGGACAATGACAAAGCACGCCTGCGGCCGCATCCACACCTTCTTGTGGCCGAGCTGCAGCAGGTGCTCGAGCACCGTGTCCCATCTCCGGACGCGCGCCTCGTCGCCGGGGCCAAAGAGACAGCCCGACTCGACAATCGCCTGCAGGCCCGAGAGCAGGCCCCAGTAGTGGTCGCGCTCCTCCTGGCCGGGCACGTTGGCCGCGGGCTTGGTTTTTTCCAGCAGCAGGTCAAAGATGCGGTCGAATGTGATGCTGGGGTAGGCCTCCTGGAAGCGCGAGGGAGCACTGGCATCGCCGCGACGGCCCAGCAGCTGGCCGAGCAGCTCCGAGAGCACGTCGCTGAAGCCGACACGCGACGCGTCGTTGCTGCTGCAAAGGCCGCGCAGCAGACGACGCTCAAGGTGCCGCAGGAGTACTGATTCAGGAACGGACTCGGGCACGGACTCGTCCTTGGCCTCGCCGAGCAGCGCCGAGACGATCACGACGGCCGCCTTGAGACGCTCTTCGCCGTCGGTGCTGCCGAGGAGCTTGTAGAGCCGGCGCTCGCGGTCGTGGTCAGCGCGCGACAGCTCAGTGGCAAAGAGAGACTTGTCCTTGAGCAGCTCCTCGTTGTCCTCGTGGCTGTCCTTGGTGTTGGAGGTCGGCATGATGGACTGCGGCTGATCGTCGTCGTCGTCGAACTGGAGGTCGATGCGGGCACGCTTGCCACCGCCGCCATGGTTGGCAGCACCATTCTGCTTTCCGGAACGCTTTCTCTTGGCCATTGCGGTCGTGGTGTGGTGGGGTTATGAGTGGTTAGTATGTGCGGATAGAGAGTCTCGTAGAGCAGGCAAAAGTCTAGAAAAACACAAGAGTCGCGATGCGATGCATTGGCCATAGTGCATATAGTGGGTCACATTATATTATTAGGCGCGGTTTTGCTATCCCCACTGGCACTAAATTCTGTCTTGAAAATTTTTGGCTGGCAGAATTAAGCGGTCAGATTTTTCATGTAAGTCAGTCCCACACCGCCTTGACGATACCAATATTCAGTCAGTCATTGCATGGAGGAACAAATGAAATTGCTTTTTTGCTGTGTATTGCCGGGTAGGCAGATAAAAGTACAGACGGGTGGAATAAATATAAACAAGAATAAAGACAAAAAAATAAAGAGACAACAATAACCAAACGCCATGATGACCTCCTTCTTCCTCGACTTCCTCTACTTCCTCTTGCGTGCTGCCCGTTCGCGCTCGTAGGCATTGGCCTCGCGACCTTCGGACCCCTGGATCTCTGCCACAAGACGCTTGTACTTCTTCTCGTACGCTGCGTCCTTGGCCTTTTTGATCTTGAGCTTCTCGCGCTGCATAAAGTGCGCGTCCTTGCGCAGCTCCCGCAGAGCACCCTTGCGCTCGCGCTTGTACTCGGCCTGCAGCTTGGCGGCCTCGGCGCGCTCGCGGTTGGGGTCGTAATGCTTGTCGGGGTCGTAGTCGTCCTCGAAGCGCGGGATGTACGTGCGGATGGCCATGGGCCGGTGGTGGTGCAGCTCGAGAGCGCGGCGCGACAGACGGGCCAGCGACTGTGCCGCATCGACCTGCGCGGCCACTCGGTCGACGTCGGACGAGATGGCGGCAGGGAGCTTGTTCTTGCTCTCCTTCAAGTACTGCAGGACAAGGTGGCACGGGTCCAGGGCCTCGTTGAGTGCTGCCTTGCCGGTCCACAGTGTCGACACCTCACTGACGAGCGAGAGAGCCGTGCTGGCAAGGGCAAGCTTGAGTGCGGTGGCCTCCTCCTTCTTGCCAGAGACGTCAATGGCTGTGCAGTCGGAGATGCGCAGCTTGCGGGCGGTAGTAGCAGCCTTGGCCGTCTTGGCCGTCTTGCCCTTCTTGGCATTGGCCGCTGCCTCGAGACGAATGCCCGGCGCAGGTGTGTGGACAGGGAAGCGCAGACGACGCGCCAGAACGGCCACGGCCTTGGCATCGTCCTCGGGTGTCAGGGCCAGGAGCGTGTTGAGGATGCGGTTGACGAGCTCGGGAATGTATCTCTTGGACAGCGCCTGGTACTGGCACACAAGCGTGCAGACATACAGGCCCGTGGCGTAGTCAGACAGCGTCCGCGGAGTCGCCTGCTCGAGGTAGCGGCCCATGGACAGCATGGCCGGTGTCACGACCTGGTGGAAGTGGTCCGATGTCGGGAAGATGGCCGAGATGGCCGTGAGGATGACGAGATCGCCAGCATTAAACGCCAGCGCGCGGCTCTCTTGTGTCGTGGGTGCCTTGTCGTCGCTGTCGTCTGCGCCAGCCTTGCCAAGAGTCAGACCCTCCATGGCGGCCAGATGAGCACGGAAGGCCACGGCGACCTCGATGGGCACCGACTTGGCCAGCGAGTGGATGTGGCGGATCAGCTGCTCGATCGTCGCAAACGGCGGCTGGGCCTCGCTGTCGGCCAAATAGGCAATGTGCTCAACAAGCGCAGCAGCAAAGCGGCCGACACGCTCCTTGTTGCCGTGGTTCAGCTTGGGATGGTACAGAGCACGGATGCGCTGCACGACCGTCGGCGTCTTGGCCGTGGGAATGTCCTTGAGCACCACCAGCAGCTCCTCGTGCGTCTGCGGGCAGGGGAACGTATAAGGGATGCCGTCGCCGTCGTTACCCTTGGCCGCCGTCGAGGGCATCTTGCCGGCATTGGCAAAGAGAGCATCCTTCTTCTCCGCCTCGGTCAGGATGCCGCGGATAAACTCGTCATCCTCGTCGTCGTCGTCCTCGCCGCCTTGGACAAGCTCGGCATCGCTGTCGTCTTCGTCATCCTCCTCGTCCAGATCCTCTGGCTCGACCTCGCTGCCGCTCGCCACCAGATCGTCGTCAATCAGAAAGTCGTCCTCGTCGTCAAAGCCCAGCTCCGCTGCTGTGTGGCGCGTCTTGATACCGCTGCCGAGCTGGAACTCGTCCTCGTCGGCATCGTCGTCGTCCATCATGGCAAAATCGACACTGTCCTTTGTCTTTTTCTGCTTCTTCTTGTCCTCCTCCTCTGCATCCTCCTCTTCGCCTTCCTCGTACTCAATCTGGCCCAGCATGCGCTTCATCCGGCTCTCCTCGAGCTTCTTCAGATGCTCCGACTGCTCCTGCGCAATCTCCTCGTCCGTCTTTGTGCGTGTCGACGGCTCGGCCTTCTTGTCGTGGATCAGCTTGCGCAGCTGCACATCGTACGACTTTTCAAACGCGTCCTTGTCAAAATCAGGACCGGCCACGCGCGCAGGAATATGCACACCGCTGCTGCCGCTCTCTGCCTGGCTCTCGCTCTTGCGGCTCGCCATCAGCATCTGCACGTCGGCCAGCTCCTTGTCGAGCGCCATGCGGACATCGTCGTCGGCCTCCTTGGCTGCCTGGCGCTCGTACTTGTGGAACTTGGATTTGGCAATCACCTCGTCCATAATCTCCTTTTTCGACTTTTTGCGCTCCGGCGCGCCCTCCTCTGCCTCGCCCGCCTCGCCCTCGCCCGCGGCCAGCGCGTCCGGACCCTCGCTGCGCATGCGCTTCAGCAGCTTCTTGTAGCCCACCTCGCCGTCGTCGTCGTCGTCGCCGCTGAGACCCTCCTCCTCGCCGTCAAAGTCGTCCTTGGCCCCGTCGAGCGCCAGCGACTTGCCCATGTGCGTCAGGCCGCTGTCCGCCGCCGTCAGAAACTCGCCGTCGTCGTCCTCGAGATCAAACATGCTGCCCTTCTTGTTGTGCATCCGCTGCTTCTCAAAGGCAAACCGCTCGAGCGCGCGCTCTTCCGGCGTCATGTTGGGATCGCCCTCGCCCAGTCGCTTGTCGAGAATACCGCCAACCTTGTTCTTTCTCTGCATGTCGATGAGGAGAGTATTGCGGCGCTGGAAGAGTTAGCAAGAGAGAACGCACCAGACAGACGAAAAAAGAGACAACCGCTTAGCCAACCTACCCTCTCCTCGCTCTTGGATTGAGCTGCTGCTGGCCGGCCCTTGATGCCGCGCAGTCCCTCGGGCGTCTGCGCCGACTTGAGACTCGTCACCGGAAACTTGGGTCCGCGCGCATTCATCTTGAACTGGAACGGGTTGAACTGTTCGCGAATCGACTCCAGCGCCTCCGACCGCTTCAGTCGCTTATCCTGGCCATTCACGGCATTCATGCGCGCCTCCTCGGCCGCCTTCTTCTTTTGCTTCTTGGACTTTTGCGGGCCAATGATGCCCTGGTCGTGCAGCGAGGCCTTGAGCCTCTTGAGCTGCGAGCCGGCCATGGTGTCGGTATTGTGCTGGTGCGGCTGATACAGCTGGGTTTTGCGTCGTAGTATGGGCAGTCAATGCAGTATATCGCCGAGTTTCCTGGGAGAATCAAAAACAGAAAAGGCAAGACTTTATTGTGGGGCGGCAGAATCCGCTATCTTATCGGGCGGTGACATGCACGTGATTCTGTCATGAAGTCCTATATGCACTATAATTACAGCCTGTAATATCGCTTCATTTCCCCACATGATAGTAGTGCGATTATCCGTTACGGGAACACCTGCCTAGTGTAATTGCATCACGACTGCACATCGCGACTTCCTTGCAATTCACACAATCGTCAGGCGCCGCCTGCTCTCTCGGTGACGACTGGCAACGACACAGCAAGCTATTCAGTCTCGTTCACCACACATTCCCTCACCATGCTGTCGCCCGATCAAAGGTCCGCCTTGGCCACCATCGGCCTGGCAGCCGTGGCCGGCGCCGCTTCGGCGGGCATCGCCTACGGCGTGGCCAACTGGATGCTCGACTACTGGTTTTCCTTTACGATGCCGCGCGTCATTCCCAAGGCCCAGTACATCACACAGGACACGGAGGATGCGCTGTCGATCGATACCCTCAACGGTCTGCTCAACCACTACAACCACTCCATCCGTGAGACGGCCGAAAAGATTGTCTGCGATCGTGCCATGAACGAAGAGACCATTATCGACTCGCTGCTCGACGGCATCGGCTCCGAGGACTACCAGAAACGAATGATGCATCTGCGCGCCCTCGCCATGCTGACCGTCCCGGGCACGCTGTCGCGCCTGCACAAGCCGCGCGTCTACGCCGCCTTTGTCCAGGCGCTCGAGCACTGTCTGCGGGAGGCGCGCGAAGCCGAGGTGGAGGACGCCCGGCGCGAGATTGAGCGCACCGGCCAAGCGTCGACGCCCCCCGGCATGATTGAAGACGAGTCGCACGAGGACGTGTACCTGCGCGACATGGCCGAGAAGCTGTGCATCATGTTTCTGGCCCAGCTCACCGACGCGCACGGCGTCGACATGCTCATCGATGCCGGCTTCGTCGAGCGCTGGCTGGCCAAGCAGGGCTGGGGAACACCGGGCGATCGCGAGCGCGAGCGTGAGCGCTGGGGCGGTCCGCCGCCGCTGCCGTCCACCCTCGCCAAAGAGGAGCGGGCCATCTGCACGATGCGCAGAGTCAACCGCCCGGACCTTGCTTCTGTCGAGGGTCTCTCGACCGGCATGCGCATCGAGACCTTTGCCCGCTACATCAAGTGCCGCAACAACCGCATCGCCGACATTTGCGTGCGCCTGCGCGACACCGAAAGGGGTCACAGGGCGCTCTTTCATGCAAAGCTTGTAGAGTCGGAAACGGAAAAGAAGGGCCCAAAGTCCATTCTCAAGCGGAGTCCGTCAGACAAGGACGGCCAGGAAAGCCAGCAAGGCCAGCAAGGCCAGCAAGGCCAGCTGCAGCTAGATGAGCAACAACAGAATCAACAACAGCAGCAGCAGCACCAACAGAGACGCCCGACGTCTCTCTCCCGGCCCGTCTATGCTAGACACCTCGACGAGCACCAGCAGCTGCCCCGGCGCCACAGCAGCGCATCGTCGTCCCATGGCCATCATGGCACAGCCAGCTATGACGACGACGATGACGACGACGATTTTGGGCTCGATGACGCTCAGATCAACCAGTTTGCACCCGCCACGCCATCCCCCTTGCGCGTCGAGCTCCGCGTCGTCGACGGTCATGTCGTCGGCGAGGCACCGGCTGCATCGTCTGCACCGGCTACAGCAGCTGCGTCCACCGTGTCGACGCCCACAGAAGGTCCCCGTGCTACACTCGCTGCCATCGCTGCACTCAGTGCCCTCAATGGTACACTCAATGGCCATGGTAGCGGCGATGGACAGATCGCTGCCGGCGCCCAAACGGCCGCCACGTCAGCCGTCATGGGCCAGCCTCGGCCGCCCAGCCAGACATCACGCGAAGAGCAGCGGCTGAGACGCCAACACCGCGAAGCCATGGTCCTCAACGATGGAACTCGGCCACTGGGTCGCGGCGATATCATTCAGCGGGAGAGTGAATGATTGAGCAGGTATTGTGGTTGCGGGCCATACGTGTATGACATCATTATATCATTTCTTGGGCGTTGTTTCTTTTTTTTTTTCATTTTGGTTTACTGCATTCATAAGAGCGATACCCTTTGATTTTAATAGCACAATGATTCAATATTATTAACCGAATATGTTATGTTTTGAAATTGGATGATGTGAATTGTAAACTATCTCATGCTTCATACGCGGACGTTGCATACAATAAGGCAAGGCATCAAAATAAATCAAATGCTGGATGCTGTGAACACCCACAGGCTATGCCTCGCGACGGCGCACGCTTAGCGCCGCTGGCAGTAGTGGCACACATACTCGCACTTGCAAGGTGCCGAAGTGTTGACAAAGGCTCCAGGGCCCGTCACCGGAGCGGGCTCAGCCAGTTGAGGAGTGGGATTTTCCACCGTCTCGGGCTGGATGTGGCCCTTCTCGGTAGGCACCGGGCCAGAGGGGGTCGAGGTCTCGGCGTTCTTCATTTTTAGAGTTTTGATTTTGAAAAATCTTTGTTGAGTTGCTTCAAAGGTTAAAGGTTTGTTTCGAGGTTAGTAGTCGAGTAGAAGATGGATAAGTTTGATGGTTTGAAAAGAAGAAGAAGATCAATTTTGAGCATGGAAAGGGGGATATTTATATGTTTTCAAAAAGCAGTGAATCACAGCTTTGTTAGGAAATGATTCAGTAGAATTGTGAATACGTAGGCACGTTGGCCACGCCATCACGAGCGATACACTGTCTGATTTCACTAGCACAATGATTCAATGTTCTTTAATTTTTTTTAAATAGAAATGGGTTTGATTTAGTGTAGCTTGATATCCATTAAAGGATATCTCATGTGACAAAACAATGCATAAAAGTCAGGTGGACGACATCCACGGGGTGGACCAGCCTTTAACGGCGGTCCCGGCAGTAGCTGCACACATAGGTGCAGTTGCACTGCAAGGAGGTGTTGACAAAGGCATCGGGGCCCGTCACCGGAGCAGGCTCAGTCGTGTCGACGGTGGGCTTGGGCACCGTCTCGGCCTCAATGCGGCCCTTGTCAGTCACCGCCTGCGGCGGGGGCACGGAGCCAGAAGGAGTGGTGGTCTCGGTGTTCTTCATTTTGATTTTTGTTCTTGAAAAGAAGGCAAATATTGCAGTAAAGATTTGGTGTTTGTAAGATTTCTTGTTGTAATTCAGATGCTGAGGTGGATGGTTGGAAAGAAAAACAAGAATCGATTTGGAGAAAGGAACGGGGGATATATATACATTTGAAAAGCTCCAACTCACCGCTCTGTCGTAAGAGGAAGCTGATCTTTTTGTGAATACGTGGACATATTGGCTGCGCTATCACCGGGATGGAAGAGAAATACGTACACCTAGCATCGGATGGAAGACGACGACTGGGACGTTCCGAGTCTTCATTCCTTGTCACTCCGATTACGTGGAAAGGAGTGCGCTCAGAATGAAGAGCAGCTTTATCTCGGCAAGTGCGTCACTAACATTGGCGGTATACTTTCATGAATATGTAGATTCTTAGGTACTACTTTTTAAAAGGCATGAGGGCTTCACGGACAGTGTACGTGAATACCTACCTAGCTGTGTATACGAATCTAGGAATGCAATACTCTTATTTTTTCAGGGACCAGCCCGTTGAGCTTTTAGAACTGTCTGTCCTAGAGTATCTAAATAGGCGTGTGGCATTGTTACATACCTGTAGGTATGAATTATTACAGCACTGAATCTAGCAGGATACCTACCTAACAATTTCATACTTTTATTTCACTAGATGGACATGAATCTTTTTCTACTCAGTGCCTTGATTATGAACGGATTCACCGGCAAATTTCTTGCATTGGTTGCGGGGATTTATAAAAACTTAATACAATGTCTGTATGTCGAAATATTCCCAAGAATAAATAAATCAAATTATCCCCCCCCCCTCCTCCCTGTTCACCCTCATCTCACTCTATCCGTTCATATCTGATAGCTATTTTAGCCATCAGAGCGCTTGCAGCTGGAACAGACATACTTGCAGTTACACCACTGCGAGGCATTGACGAACGCTTCCGGTCCAACAACCGGCGCCGGTTCCGAAAGGTTGGGGGTGGCTGTTGCCACTGTCTCGAGCTGTATGGAAGAGTTTCCCGTCGGGGCCAGCGGCTGAGGCGCAGAGCCTGAGGGCTCCGTTGTGCCGACGTTTTTCATATTGATTTTTTTTTCTCAATGTTGTCGTTCTGAAAAAGCTTTTGCAAATCTTGGATGTGTCTGTTGAGAGTGTCTCGAAGTCTGCTAGGCTTTGAATTTTTTTTAACAAAAAAAGGGCTTGATGGTTGAAGAGAAAAGAATGGAGGCCAGCAGCGAGAAACGACCGATATTTATATATTTCTAAAGGCAGCGATTCATGGATGTGACGGTATATATGAACTACCTACCTATGCCTAGCTTTTAGTTAGTGACTAGATGGTACTATGAATAGATCTGTATAACCTCGCTGATATTGGCATCTAAGGGTCTCGTACTACGAGCATGGCAGGCAGAGGGCAACTATTAGGGCGTTGGGGGTCCTCCTTTTTTCTCTATGCTAGGTTCAGTGAAGTACACTTTGACGTTGAAAGGGAGTCTATTCATGGCGGGAGTCGCTACTCTTACATAGTAGCTACCTTGCAGCTTGTGTCATTTGCGCTCTTGTTGACTTGCGTGTCCTCCTCGATGAATAGCTGCCGTGTACCACGCTGGTTACCTTGTTTAGACCACCGTCCTTCACTGTTGCACTGATGAGTTATTCAAAACTTTATGACCTATGCATCTAGGTAATATGTGCCACCTAAGTTGTCATGGAATCTTGGTTATGACTTAGTATGCCTTGACATAGTATAAATATCCCGGGTCTCCTAACTTTTTGGTTTCTTGTTTTTCCTCTTCTTCTTCCAACCACATAAAAACAATTCGGCAACCGCTAACAAAATACCTCTACGACTTTGAATATTTCGTTTCTAAGAAATACCCAGCACGAACAAAATGAAGCTTTCGGATGACACCACTCCGGAGTCTGTGCCCGTGGTACAGACTGCAGACAAAACTCTCTCGGAGCCGGAGACAGTTTCCGCGCCCACTCTTGCGAATCCGGCGTCTACTTCGGATTCCAGCACGCCGGCGCCCGCGCTGGCTGCCCGTGCTTGCGGTTGTGGCCGCGTTTGCAAGTATCCTTGCATTCGCTGAGCATAGATTGAGGATGGTAGAGGATTTTGATTTTTGATTTTTATTGCTATTTGCAGAGCCCGTATGCATTCAAAGTTAATAAATTTTTAGTAGGTACTCTACTTAAAAAAGGGGAAAAAAATAAAGCGTTACCTGATATTTCTAATACAACAAAGTGTGAACAGACGGGCACCGAAGTATCATCCATTGGAAGCGTAGAAAACATGATGGAACGCATAAACCAACGTAATAAAAGCGTTCCTAGATGTGTATGATTTAGGTACAAATTTATCTTTCATTACTAGGCGAGCAGGCAAAAAAAAAAAAAAAACAAAAAAAAAAAAAGTTCGAGGTGCTTTACAAGTCAACATAAAAAAGTCTTCCCTCTTCATATACTACTCTTTCACTTTTCTTACCTTCCATTCTTGTCATAGGTATCATCGCTCTGGACATAGGTACTCGCTCCCGCGGCGCTGATGCACCTCACAGTGTGCACACGATATAAACATCGTGATATACACCCGTTGTAGCACTGTGTACACCGTGTACATATATACCTACTAATCGGGCGCCGTCGCAAAACCACGGCTGCTCCCGCCGCTTTCACCGCCGAACCAGGCCGAATTCTGACAAGTGAAGACGGCGCGGATTGTCTCATTCTTTTCGTTTACACGTCACAATTACCCTTTTCTGAAACTACGGCCGTTGTGGCATGCTGGGCCGCGCATGCATCGCATTCTACAAGCAGAACTGCTGCACAATGTATGGAGTATACATGTCATAGGGCTGCATGGGCTGCATGGGCTGCATTGTGCAGCCGCCAAACGTAAAAAGCGCCTGAAGGTGCCAAAATGCGCCCACAAGTAGAGAAATAAGCCTGGACCACCCCCCAAACCAGGGAAAGAGCGGGAAGAACGCCCGCTGGACAGTTGCCTCCAAATGGGGAAGGAGGATGCGGTGTACGGAGTACGGAGTACGGCATTACAACGTGCGCTGCAGTAGCGAATGGCGTGCAGGTGGGCCGTTTCTTCTGCAGGGCTGCCTCTTGTTAGGATTCTACGGAGTAGGAGAGAGCGGAGGCCCTTTTTCTCAGCCGCAGAGCAGAAGACCCCTGTCGCCTGCACCTCCCCGTAAAGAGCCTGCAGAGAGCCCGCATGAACAAGAGCAAGAGGAGCATGCGCCCGCTGTCGCGCGCCAACTGGGGGGCGCTTGAGTGTTTCAGAGCGTTCCCAGCTGTTCCAGTTCCCAGTATTTCCAACCCGTCCTTTTCTGGTCTTTTCGTCATTTGTTGCGGCTGCAGACCACTGCCAACTGCCAACTTTTTTTTTGTTCTTTTTATTTCTTTTTATTCTTGCCGCCTTTCCTCCCGCCTTCCCCCTCCCTCCTCGGGCAACTCATTCACACCACTTCGAAAAGCGAGAGGCGAGAGGCCGATAACTCTCGTGCTGTTTATTTTTGCCTTTTCACGCCATCTTGCAACGAAAAGCGTTCTTTTTTAGCGACAGGCGCAATCAAATCTAGCCAGCCATTTTTTTAACCTTTTCGCACATCTCCCACATTTGACCGCCCATCTCTGCACTTTCACCTTTTGCCACCCTTTTGCACGACAACTGCTTCATCCCACACATCTTACACCCCTCACACCCTTGACTGCGCACAATCCCGTCTCTTTGCGAAACGTCACCATTGTCAAGAGTAGAAATACATGGCCGTCCTCCCGGGGACGTGAAACGATCAGCAGCATGGAGCGGCCACCACACCCAGAGTCGGCCGTGCCTTCCGACAACATTGACAGCGACAACGATGAAAACAATGCAAAGCAAACGAATACAGCCAAGACGGGCGGGACCCGACAGCCCGGCCAACCAGGACAGCCAGCACCGAGCCAAGTCAGCTCGCCGTCCGTCACCTCTTCCACTGCGCAGCCTCGACCTCGCCGGCCGCCGTCGTCGGTCTCGTCGCTGTCGCAATCTATCACAGCCGACCGCAACCCCCAGTTCTCTGTCCCTCTGTCGCCGCCGCCGATCGGACCGCAGGCCGCGCTCAAACGGAACCAGGCGACGACTCTTGCGCTGCCTCTGCAGCCGGTCGATGGGCATCACGATGACGCCGAGTTTTTGAGCGACGAACACTCTCCGCCACGCGATGCTCGACGACGACACTCGCGACACTATTCAGAGTATGACGACGAATACAGGCACCGGCGCGACCGTCATGACCAGCGGGACCATCGCGACTATCGTGATGATCGTGACGATCGTGACGATCGCGACCATCGGGGCCGGCCGGATCGTCGCGATGATCGCCACCACCGCGACAACCGCGCTCGTCGCAACGAGAGACCCGACGATCGACACTCGCCCGAACGGTCATCTACTCTAAAATCATCGCTGGTCCTGCTCGGATCGATTGCGGCTGCCACTTTTTGCGTCGACCACTTTTACCCCAAGGGCGTCATCCACGGCGAGCTCGAGGACTGGGAGCGAGACCTTCGGCAGGATCGACACCGTCGGCGGTCGCCACCGAGGGTGGAGGGCAGGACGAGGGGTCGCGACGCGCGCGACACTCGTGATATGCGCCCGCGGCGTGCTTCGAGTGACCGCTATGATCCCCGCTACGAGCGCTATGCTGGACGGCGCGGCAGTGACCGCGAGGCAGAGTACCCGCCGCGGCGGCCTCGCTTTGACATGGGCGAAGGCGGCCGGGGCCGTGGCGAGTATAATTATGCAGAGCGTCGCAGAAGCATGGGAGGCGTGCGCGATATCCGCGAAATGCGCGAAATGCGCGAAATGCGCGAAATGCGCGACATGCACAGCGCCGAGGTGCCCAGCCGCACCATCATCACAGCGCCTACACCGCCGCAGCAGCAAGGCATGTCGCAGATGCCGCCTGGCGTGCCGCCCGGCTTCGATCCGCGCGACCCGAGAAGCTACCGGCCGCGCGAGTTCCGCGACTTGAGCGGTTCCCGAGATATTCGATACGACGAGCCCCCCGCGGACCCGCGCCGACGACGACCTCAACCACCACCACCACCACCACCAGCAGGAGACGATTTTCAGTCCCTTCGAGAGCAGCGGAGAATGCGCAATGGTGGCGACAACAACAACTATCCAGCCGACCGACGCGCCACATGGGATGCCTCGTCAGGCCTTGGTCCAGCTCCTGCTGCAGCTGCTGGCGGACTTGCAGCAGCAGCGACAGCAACTGGTATGGCCACGGCGGACCACGATGATGAGCCACCTGTCCGCAGACGTCCCAACAGTGGCGACATGCGTGACCGACGGTACGCATCTACTGACCAGGATGAGGAGCTGCTGGAAGATCGTCGCGCATCACTCTACTCGCACGGCAACGATCTCATCACCGTCATGGAAGACGCCGCGCCGTCATCTGTCGCCTCCCACGCCTATGACCCGAGGGCAGCGCCAGAGAGCCGCGCGCGCAGTGATGGACCATGGCAAGCGTCACCTGCTCGGCGCGATATGCCACCGGATGACCGCTATAGCGATGGTAGCCGCCGTGGTCCCGACCGTCGACGAGACGATGAGAGGCCGAGGGACTTTTACGGAGATGCACAGCGTTCTCGCGATGCGCGTCGGCCTCCGCCAAGCATGGACAGCGAGTCAGACTCGGATGCAAACGACTACACTGCTCGAAACAAGCCGTCCAGGCCCCGCGACTCTTATCACGAAGGAGGCCTGCATCCCTACGGAAACATGACCTCGTCTCCCATACCCCGCGCGTCGACACCCATGATCACGCGTACATCGCCACCCTTGCCGAGTGGCCATACTCCGGACCCCGTCGTGCTAAGGCCCGCTACGACGTCGGCAAGCAATATGAGCCATATGGGCGCCAGCGATGGCAAAGACAAGGTTCCAGAGAGAGAGGAGGGCAGCAACCTTGCTGACTCGGACTCGGACTCGAGCGAGGAACAAGACAGGGTCCGCCGTCAGTCGGAAGAGAGCCTGCATGTCCACAAAAAGTATCCCAAGACGACGCGCTACGGCGATCGAGACTGGCAAAAGGATCGACGGGCGGCCGGATTGGAAGCTGGTTTGGCTACCGGTGTGGCTACCGGTGTGGCTGCCGGGTCAGCCATTGGGTCAGCCATTGGGTCAGCCATTGGATCAGCTGCTGGCTCCGACCTGGGTTCTGTCCACATGAGCGGTGCCCTCCCGAGCGATGGTCGGCCAGAGAGCCGCATCTCGGTCGAGTATGCCAGTGTCCCTGGAGGACCGCCCACAGGCGGTGGTCGGGGCCCTCCCATAGCAGCCGGCGGTGATGACGACGACGGCGGCGACAGACGGTCTGGCCGCGCCGGATCCCGGTCCATGGTCATCCACCCAACCGAGCGGTCTCGTGGCATGTACGACATCCACGACAAGCCAAGAGGGAGCCAGATCGCCGGCAGTCTCGCCGGTATCGGCAGCGCTGTCAGTGGTGTCAGTGGTGTCCGTGCTGCCAGTCTGAACTCGGCGACAAGCGGCATGCCCTACCCTGAACGTCTTCGCCGGACACGCGACGCCCGTGATCGCGATCGCGATCGTGATGCAGCCTCTTCCTTTGTCTCGGATGCGTCCTACTCGGTTCGCCACCCTTCCGACGGGTCGTCTCTCCGCGAGCGCTACCAGGAGGACCGCTACCACCAGCGCTCCCGTGATCGACCGAGGGACGCTTACGCCATCGACGAGACGAGCGAGAGTAGTGAGAGCAGTAAGAGCAGCGACAGCAGCGAGAGCAGTGATGATGGACACGGCCGCGCTCGTCGACCGATGGCAGCTGGGCGGCAGGCTCGTCGCCGGGCCAGTCCTCGGCTCAGCCGGGGCGCGGCGCCCTTGTCGTCGAGCAACACGACGCCTCTAACCGAGGACGCTACGGCCACCAGCATGAGCCAGACCAGTCGGGCCAGTCGGGCGAGTCGGCAGCGGACATCGCCGACCAAGCGCGCCATCAAGTCCACGGGCAAAGATTTCTTGGCCTACAAGGAATATGCCGGCAGCCACAGCGACAGCGATAGCGATGACTACAGCAACGCGTCCTTCAAGGAGCCGCGCCGTCACGAGCGGCCTGCACGTTATCGCCCGGGGACGCCCAATAAGAGCATCGAGACGAGTGAGAGCAGTGAGAGCAGCGAGAGCAGCGAGAGTAGCGACAGCAGGGACGACAGCGAGAAGCGTCACAGCGGTCCCCGTCAGACGGCGGCCGGCGCGGCAGCTGCACGGGATGCGCGTATCCGCTCACGCCAGACGGCTGTCGACCGCGACCGCGCGCGCATGGAGCGCATCCGGGACGACCGTCAGCGCCAGTGGGATCAGCTGCGGTACCGCGACAAGGCCGAGATCAAGAAGCGGAAGATGCAGGCCGGCGGGTCATTTGTCGATGATGAGGACGACACGTCGCCTTCCTCGCCTTCCTCGACCTCATCGATCTCGTCCAAGTCGTCGGGCCGTCGTTCCCGCCGCACCGTCTTGGCTGGCCCGCCCTCGGAAAAGTCGGCCATGGTCCGCAACCTCGAAAGGGTCCAGCGCGAAGCTCGCGTTCAAGAACAGACAGCGCTCGCCCGTGCTGCCGCGCACAAGGAGCAAGAGATCAGGCTGCGCGAGGCCGATCTCCTCCAGCGCGACGCCCGTGCCCGTCGCCAACGTGAACGCTACGGTGACAGCAGAAGCGATTTGCTGTAGACACATTTGAAGGGAATGGATAGTCTCGGTCTTGTCTTTTTTACCATCCCCCTTCCATTCCATATTTTCTTCTCTACTCATTTTTTTTTCCTTTGATACCCGATACCCCCTTCATTTGAATTCTATACTAGGCAACTACGCCAATCAATCATATTTATTTCACCCAAAGCAATATACTTCATGGACCACGAATGATGGCATGCATGTTTTCGCTTATATATATAATATATATCTATGTATGCTTGCTAAGAATGCAAACGCTGGCGGTCAATAACTCAATGCCGGCTTGGTCCCGCTTGTAAACGCCTTTAAGAAACCCAATGCAATCAGAAAAACACCCATATCTGAAAAGAAAAAAATAAAAAAGTTCGTCAAATATTCGACAAGGCCTTGCGTAAATCAAATATCTCGCGTCGCCGGACTCGTTGCCAAACATAATTCATTGCCTCTCTCCGACTCAGACCACGCATCGGTCGTCGTTGGCGACCAGCTACGCTTTGTAATGATCGAGCCTGCGGCAAACGACCCTTAACAGACCATCCCTTTGGAAGTTGTGATACCCGGTACCTGGGAGCTTTTCGTTGGCTCGGCTGTTGACCATGGATCCGGAATCGATGATTCTGGGGCGATTTCTGGCATGTCGGCCCAGGCTGGTAAGGATGCTCTTGATGAGGAGCGCCTTGCTAAGGATTTCCTGGAAGAGGATGTCCTTGTATAAATTGCACTTGCCCAGGCTGGCGTTGCTGGGGAGGCACTGATGAGACCTGCATCGACGGAGTGATTCCTTGCTGTGGAAAGCCTTGCTGGGCAATGACTGGTTGGCCAAAGTAGCCAGGCTGAGGTTGGCCAACATGAGGAGAGTAAGCCATCGCGTGAGGCTGGCCTGGTTGCTGCACCGGCGGCTGTCCATACTGGACGTATTGGGGCGGCATCTGGTACGCTGCCGGGTTAGCGTTGTTCGTATGCCCCGGGTGCTGGTTGACATTGACGGGCTGTTGCGCCCATTGTGCCATTGGGAAGTTCGCTGCGTACTGAGCGTGGGCTAGTCGCGGGTCATAAGCTTGCTGATATCCAGCATTCACCATGCCGGGGTGTGTGACAGCAGGTTGATCGGCAGCATACGGTCCAGCAGTGGCAGGGATATCAGCATGAGTGGCAGGCATCTGCATCGTCATGGGCGGAATCGAATTCGCCGGAGACCAACTCTCACCGACAAGCCTGGGGTCAATGTTGGGATCCTGCTGCTGTTGAGGAGGATGCTGCGGAGTCAAGAGAACATGCGGGTGAGGTGGCTGCGAAGCGGGCATAAAAGCAGGCCCATTAGGAATCTGCTGTGCAGCCTGTTGGATCCAAAGTTGCTGAGCAGCTTGCTGCGCGACCTGTGCGGCCTGCGCTGCCCTAGCAGCATCAGCTTGAGCAGCACGAGCCATCTGCGCTTCGAGCTTGGCGGCATCCTCCGAGAGCTGGGCAAAAACCACCGCGCTGGCATCAGCCCATCCAGATCCCGCGGTGCGCATCACAAGATCCTTGTTGATATCGGCTGAAAACCACTTGTCTTTGCGCGTCTCGCTCCGCAGACTACCCTCCATGGCTGACAGAGCCGTGCGCGTAGTCCGCAACCGTTTCGAGACCCGACGCCTGACTTGTGGTGGCGCATCATCGCTGTCATCTCCGGCACTAGGTGGCGTGACAGAAGACAACTCGTCACCGGGCACTGTGCCACGCAGGACGCGGTCATTGTGAAGACGTTCCTCGAAGCCAAGGATGCTGCGTACAAACGGAGCGACGTCGAGGACAATGGGCTCCATGTTGCGATCAAAGACGGAGGGGTCAAGGTGTGATGAAGATCCCGGCCCATCACCTGGCACAGCGATAGGATCAAACGCCAATGAGTAGTCGATGCGGCCAATGAAGGGTGAGTCAGTAGGGACGAGTCCGTTGGGCATAGTGTGCTGTTTCTGAATGCTCTTCAAAGCTTTGTTCATGTTGACGCAGTCCAGCTTTGAAGAGTGCGAGGACTGGACACTGTCACGCAGGACCTTCTTTGCAGTCGTTCGAATGGCGGTTGCAATGGGCAGACGGAACACGTCACCTTCGTGAGTAGCAACAGTGCGCTCGAGCAGTTGCTGGCCAAGCGGATAGTCGTCACGCATTTTGCTGGGCAGTGCTGGTTGCGTGGTATCAAGAGGAACCTGCTTTTGTTAGACTTGAACATCATAACAGCGATCTCGCCTGCTTTCTGTCAAAACAACAAAAGCAAAATCCTTACCGTATTGCCTGTCGCAAAGACCCTGGCGGAGACAATGTCTGCATCGCTCATGGACTCCGTAAATTCGTCGTATTTGTCAAGGAAGCTCAGACGGTCTTTGCGTGAGCAGCTGTCCTGGGCGGCGAGCCCCTCTGCCCAGGGCAAAAAGTCGAGTGAGTCTTGCCACTGGCCCATGTCCAAGCTCCAGTCCGTCCAAGCTTGACGAACAAGGCTGTCCTCTGCATGTTCGTCCTGGGCCGCTGCAATGGCACCGGTGGCCGCCGGCAAGGCGGCGTCATTGCTCAGCCAGCCCATGCCGTACTGGTACGTGTCCTCACTGGCAATGCGCATATTGTTCTGCAGTTTGGATGCCCAGCCAAATCCACGCCGCACATCACCAACGGCCATTTGGCACCAGAACTGCAGGTCCATGAGGGCCGCACGCATGTCAAAGTTGCGGGCCTCGAAGAGAGCTTGCACGGCATCGCGCTTCAAAGGATGACCCGCGCATGCAGCCACCAGCAATAGCCGGTCAACAGCCGTGCTGGTGGGAGGGGGCGTGAAGCGCAGGATGGCGTGGACATGGAGGGTGTGCAGTGGAATCAGAGTCTCGTCGTTGCAGGTGATGACAAATGGCCGCTTGGATTGCACAATGAGGTTCACAACAGTGTTCCAGAACTGCTTATCTTCCTCGTAGAGAATGTCGGCCTCTTCCAGCAGGATCAGAGACTGCTTCTGGCCCGTCGACTGCTGCTCTTCACTTTGTGCAACAGGTGTTGTTGCTGCCGGCGAGGAGGTTGACGCAGCAGCTCCGCCTTTGGGCTTGAAGAAAAGGTTCATCGTCTTTTGCACAGGCGGAGGAGGCGGGGGCGGCGTGGGGAAGTCGGGATCAGGTTCACCATCGGCGTCCTCAAGATCAGACATGCCTTCGTCGTCTGTTTGCTTTGCAAACAGTCCTTGCTGCGGCCGTTTCTTGAGCGCCTTGTGTTTGTGCTGCACCAAGTGGTTTCGCGTCATGTCGCCAATGCGGTCAATGACGTCCTTGCCGCTCCGACGACTGCCAGAGTTGATTTCAAAAATTTCAAAATCAAGCTCCTTGGCCGCAGCGTAGACGGCCGCAGACTTGCCACACCCATGAGGTCCGCTGATGACAATGGTATTGGCGAGCTTTGCTCCATTGCGCCGGGGCATTTTGCGACAGACGGTCTTCTTGTGTTGGCCGTAGCGGCCACTTGCCGTCCAGTCCAAGTCATCATCGGAGTCGTCCGAAGCTTCAAACTCGTCATCATCGCTGGAGACGATAAAATCGTCAAGCTTGGCCTTTTTGCGCTTCTTTTTGGCCTTGGCCTTCAATGAGGCCTTGCCTGACACCTTTACGTCGGCGGCATCACCCGTGCCGGTGCTGACAGAAACAATCTTGAGTGCTTCGAGCCATTCCTTAAGCATCTTTGGCTCGTCGCCCTGCTGGAGGACTTCGATGGAGGATGCCGGGGCATATTTCTGCACCCACGACACGGACTCGCACTGGCTGTTGTCAAAGGCCGAGCGTGTGGTTGAGAGTGTTTGCATTATCGAGGCCAGGCTTGGATGTGTTGCATTCTTGAGCTCCGAGGCAAGTAAGCTTTGGAGCCCCTTTGGGCTCTCGGTGAATATCATTGGGAGACGAAGTTCGGGTGGAGGCGGTGCAAAATCATCGTCATTGGCGCTCTTAATATCCTCCATCACAGCGGCAATGGTGAGACCATTCATCTGCTGCACAAGGATTGATTCTTTTGGCGCAAGTTCGAAGGCCTGCTGCTTATTCTTGCGTGCGCCAAGTATCAGTTCCGTGGTTGGTCGTGGTGTTGGCACCTTGTCGCCTTCTGGCCGAACGTGGACAGCATCTTTCGACGGCCAAGCCGGGTGACTTGAACCGGGAACACGGAGAGTGCCATTGTTCGTTCCAAACTGCGGCATTCTGAAGGTAGCGGCGGGCTGTATCGTGCGCTGGCGCCGGGGCGAAATCGGCGTGGATGTGTATGTGAACATGTGGTCGCGTTGTCCAGAGGATGGCCCCTTGGCAGATGATGGGCCAGGCGCGGAGGAGTCGCCCTTTGCCGACGACTGCTTGGCCCGGCCTGCCATGAAGAAAGGGTGTGTGGTGTTGGGCTTTGCGTGAGTGACGGGCGTGGATACTGGTGCTGGAGTAGCGGGAGTCGGCTTTGATGCCGGCGGCGAGGGAATGCGTTCGCGGCCATTCAAGATGGCATCTATTCTTGCTGATATGCGGGTCGTCTCCTGGGGGTCGTCCTTTCTATAGGATACAACGAGCTTTTTCTGGCCGGCCGCCGGCTTTGTACCCCTGGCAGTCTTTGGCGGCGGGGGTCCAATAGTGCCCGTGGCCGAGTTGAGCTTCAACATCCGCTTGGGGCGTTGCGACAATGGGCGGATGTTGGGAGTGTTGGAAGCCTCTGGCGTTGTTGCTTGCTCCTCCGGGTTCATGGCACCATCAGCATTTGGCAGCGGTGACGGCATGAATATGTCCCAAGGTGCGCTGGACGCGCCAAAATCTCCGCCGAGGAGAGGCATTTCAGATGGCCCTGGCGGAGTCATTTTTTGCCTTTTCGATGGCCGAGATCGCTTCTTAGGCTCTGGTGTCTGGGTGTCGACTGTTTCTGGTGCATCCTCGGTCTTTTCCTCCGGCCGTCTCCTGGCCCGCATCTTGTCAAACGCGTTCATCGGTGCTTGGGGTAAATGATCATGAGTTGCTGGAGCAGTGACTGTCGGTGCCTCCGGCACGGGATCGGATGCCGATGAGAGTGGTTGAGCTGGCGAAATATGCGCATTCTGTCGGGTCTCGCTGCTGCTTGGCTGGGCAAAGAGGGGGTGCAGCTTCTTGGGCTGCCCGGTTGGCTGCCCGGCAGGCTCACCGGCCATGGCGAGAACCGCGGTAGACGACATAGATCTGAACTGCCGTGAAGTTAGAAAGATGCCGTGTAGTATGGGAGTTGAGGACGAGGCGCAAGAATCACAAGAGACCAGAAGGGGACAAAAATGAGAGGGAAAAGAAAGCCGCAAAGAAGCTCACCCTGCTGTCTCGTGCCGTGTGCCTGCCCTGCCAATCGTGTGTTGGTCGTTGCTCCGGATGTCGGCATATGAAAATGATATATTGTCCGGGCTGTTGAGTACAAATATTTTTTGAGGCAGTTGCAGAATTCAATGTCTTTCGTCTTTCGTCTTTCGTATCTTCGTGGTGCTGTTTTATGTGTTGAATCCAGCTCTGCCCTTTTTGCTTCCTGCCACAGCAAAAGACTGACGTTGCTATTCCCCGGCAGGTACGATGGATGTAGTTGCCCTTTCCAGTACATTTAGTGGGTTGACGCGTTGAAGGCGCGACTGCAAAACGACGTGTAAAGCGCGACGCCAAGTGGGGCACTTGAAGCGCGGGCACGTGTCATGCTCCATAGCTCACTGTGCTAGAAGTCCACTAGCCACGGACAAATACACTGTGTCTATCTTATCGACTAGCGGCTTTTGGTTTTTTTTTGTAAATAGTAGCAACTTTTTTTCTGCCGCCAATTTGACATCTCGACAAAAAGTCAAAAGCAGAGTTCGACTGCCATCGCCAGATTCTTCACCCGATCACGGCAGGACAAATCGGGAAAAACGCGCCACCTCCCGTGAATTGGTCGACCTGCACACACCATATCGAACTCATTCTACCATCTTGCAACTCACAATGGCGTCCCATTTCCACATCCAAAAGCCATACGTCCTCGCCAGCCTCCCGCGGTCGTTGGCCCAAGTCGACGGCAAGGCCGTCGTCGGTGAGGTTTACGGTCAGCGGCCAGGTGTCAAGAGACGGCGGAGAACGGAGGTCATTGTCGGCATCGACGGCGAGGCCGCCAACATTTACGATGTACGTCAGCGACAGGTCACGCTTTTACTCATGCCTTTTCCGTTATGTTTATCCGAGCTCCAAACCTAACATTGCTTTCTTTTCCTTCTTTCCAGATTGCCTCGTCTCGACTCATCACATCCTATCCTGTCCCCCCACAAGCCAAGTTCGCATGCGCGCCATGCTCGGTTCGGTTCCGGTCGTCGGCCGGCAAGGACGCAGCTGTCGTGCGCTACACATACATTGCCATTCGCGAGCCTGCACGGAAACTGTCTCTGTTCCGGGACACGGTCGACGCCAGCGGCAAGACGTCGTCGGAGACGGTGACTGCTAGCCTCGGTCGCAGTGCGGACGTTGTCTCGATCCACATGCTGTCTCTGCCAGAGTCGACAGCGACGAGCACCACGGAGCTTCCCGTGGCTGATGTGCTGGTGGTTGACCAGGAGGGCCAGGTGACGTGCTTTGATGGCGCAACGCTCAAGGAGAAGTACAAGGTGGCCGTGTCTGGTCTGGCGCAGGACCTGGTCCCGCGCGGCTCGACGGTGCGTGTCGAGTTTGCGCAGATGAGCTTTGCGGCCGACATTGTCAAGGGTTTTGCGCTGGGTGAGAACTACCTGGCAGGCATGTTTTCGCAAAAGATTGACAGCGAGGGCTTCAACCCCGACGCCCTGGTGGTGATTACCAACGTCTCGGGCCGACAGACGGCAACGAAGCGATACCTGCACGTGCTCGCCGTCGACCCTGCGCGCTCGCAAAACTCCCTCATCCAGATCCACAACTTCCGCCTGCCCCTCAAGGACGCCGCTGAGGGCGTCAAGGTCGCTGTGCCGTCGTACCGCCTCGACATTCCCTCGGGCTCGCTCTTTGCTCTCGAGGGCGACAGCGTTGTCTCGTATGACCTGACTAAGAGTGTGCCTCGTGTCGTTAGCAACGTCTCGATCCCCGACATCACGTCCTTCCTCCGCTTGTCCAAGTCCAGCATCCTGGCCGCAACACCGACGGCCTTTTCCGTGTACAACCCCCTGTTCAAGTCCCTGCAGGCGTCGACTGACCTTGAGATTGTGATTTCGGGCAAGGCCGGTGAGGTGGTGGAGACCAAGTCGACGCACGCGTCGTGCACTTTTGTCTCGTACTTTCCCCAGCTGGAGCTGGCCGTGGCCCTGCTTGACTCGAGCCTCGTTGCCGTGCAGCTTGAGCCCCCGCGGACGCGCAGTCGCAAGCGCCGTGCTGACGGTCTGCTGATCGACTCGATTGGTCGCGGTCTGACGTACGTGGATGGCCGCCCGGCCGAAGAGATTGCATCGCTCTCGAAGCGTTACCTCCCTGGCACGGTGACGGCAGGTTACATTGCGCAGCTCAAGGAGGACACGGCGGCGGCTGACGGCATCCTCGGGAAGGGCGACATTGGCGAATTCGACGACTTTTTGGCCGAGAAGCTCGGTATTCAGACGATCGCGGAGTGGCGCTGGCAGCGGCCTCTGGACAGTGCTTCCGGCGACGACATGGACGAGACCCCCGATGGAGCTGATGCTCCCGCGACAAACGGACAGACGCCCAACGGCAACGCAAAATCCCAGACGAACGGCATTCCCAACGGTGTTCCCAACGGTGTTCCCAACGGTATCCCCAACGGCGTGACCAATGGTCTTTCGAATAGCCACGCTGCGGAGGGCAAGGACCACAGCGTACCGGCACCTCCCAGTGCCAAGGATGTCAAGTACCCCATGGTCGACCGGCGCTGGGTGCTGTATGCCATCAGCCGCATTGTCGGTGTCGTTCCCTTCCAGCCCGGCGAGCGTCTGCGGCTGCAGTGCAAGCTTCCGTCGAGCGACATTCTCAACTACCTGGTGGACGCCGGCCACCTGTCAGTGGCCAACACGGAGGCGGCCCTGCGCGAGGGCCTGCGCGATGTCGACGGTGCCAACCTGCTTCTCGGCGAGGCCCTGCCGCTGATGCTGGCGCAGGTCGACCCGAGCCTGGATATGCTGCTGCGCTGGCTGTACGAAACGAAGCTGGCGGCGGGCGAGCTGCTGAGCGCCATTCTGCTGCTGATGCGCAGTCTCGAGCTTGTTGAGGGAGGCAACAGCGCAGGAAGCAGTGCTACTGCTGCTGCTACTGCTGTTGCCAAGGATGCGCTGCTGCCCAATGGCACGCAGCCGGGCAAGACGGACAAGGCAGACGCTGCTGCTGAGGCGGCCGATGCTGAGCTGGACCAGCTGGACCAGCAGCTGCACCTGGCCGAGTACTTTTTGGAGCACGTCGAGAACGACCCTCGTGATCTGGCGCTGGACATTGCCATCAGCAAGCTGGGCAACTGCCCGGCGCTGGCCACGGTGCAGGGACTGCGGCGCATCTTTAGAACGGATGAGATCCGCTCCCTCATTGAGGTTCTGCGCAAGCAGATGGTCGACCAGGGCTGGGCGACGCGGTACGTCGATATGGACAAGGAGGAGTCGGGTCAGCACCAGCAGCAGCAGCAGCAGCAGCAGCAGCAGCAACCGGGCAGCGCGGCCAACCCTCCGGCGCCGCTCAACTACAGCATCCGCCTCATTGCCGACCTGCTGTGTCTGTGCATTGATGCCGTGCGGCCAGGCGAGTGGCTGATCAACGACAAGGAGGTGTCTATGGAGGCAAGCGCTGCGTCCAAGGCGCTGGGCAGCGACGAGGTCACGGGCGGCGACTTTTTCTCGCTCTTCAAGTGGCAGGTTAGTGCCGCGCTCGAGGGTGTCCAGGAAGCCCTGTACCTCCGCGGTCTGGTGGGCGAGACGGTCCGCTACGGCATCGGCATGCAAAAGATGCACAACATTGAGGCGACCATCCAAGGTCAGGGTCAGGGCCAGAACGACAAGGTGCGCCCCATCCGCGTCGGCGAGCTGTCCTCGGGTGCCCTTCCTCTGGGCCTGAAGCCGCCCGTCGGCATCTTTAACCACCGCGACGTGTCCTTTACAAAGGTTCTCAGCAGCGGTGAGGTGCTCAAGCGCACACGCCGTGAGATTGGCCACCTGACAAGCAAGAAGGTTGGCGCCTACACGCTGGAGCGCATTACATTTTAAGATGAAGGGGAGGGAGAGATGTTGCAAGGCGTTTGTGTATCTATCTTACATTCTGCTGGCTTTTGTTGCGTCTGCTTTTATTTTCGTCCTTATCATGTATTCTATTTCCATCTCTGTTGTCCTCTCGCGTCTTCTTGTCCTTTTTTCTCGAACCTGTCAGCAGCGGTTCACACACAAAAGAAAAGCATGGCATAGCATCACTTTTTTTGTTTCGCCCTTTTTACCCTTCTTGGTCTTTTCTTTCTACCAATGTATCTTCAGAATAGATTCCTTGTCCGATTAGGAACCTCGTACATGAATCGACACATCTTTCTTTGATTTCCAAACTCCTTTTCTTACCATTTTTGGTCGTCGGTCACCGGCCCGGCGGCCGCGTGTTTATATCCTATTCTATCGAGTCACATATCACGTCGCACAGCAATAGACGTGCTCTCTTGTGACAGCTTTTGTGTATCTTACTCTGCGCTTCCGTGCAGGGAACGTTGTATCCTAGGTAGGTTTGGGTTTTACCTTCTATTCCATGGAGTATCATCTACCTACCTGTGTATCCAGTCATAGTTCCGCGCCAGGAGAGTTTAGCGAGACATGCGTCGTGCAGACTCATGCTGTGGATCGCAATACGGGCTCATGGGGAAGCGCGGGATAGAATCACGGGGAACCGGATGAGCCTCAGACATATGCTCAAGGATAGTGAGGTGCATCGATGGAGGGGAGTAGCGTCTAAAATAATAAAAAAAAAAAAAAAAAAACATAGAGCTGTTTGAAAAACAAAGCCTAGGTTGTCGCCTTGGATCAAATGACTGGCTGGAATTTATTCAAACAAGGTGAGAGACGCCCCCCCTCTCCAGTTCGGTTTTGCTGCGCAGTTGTCCATTTCCTACCGTCTGAGGGGGCGGAAGAGGCGCGGGGGCGGGCCCTGACACGTCGTAACACAGACGGGGCCTTGGAATGTGTGTGGATGTTGGTTTTGGTTTGTGTGCTGGCCGTATGGTGATGCGACCGGCCGTGCATATGACATGCGAGCTGTGACGCAGATCATGGGTATCTGTTGGCGGATATAAGAAGGTCGAAGAAAAAGGGAAAATCATAAAGGCTAAATAGAAACTGTGATAGAGGAGCCGATGTGACCAACAGGGAAGGCGCGGTGCCAACTTCCCATTCGGATCCAATAGGTGGTACCTGCTGCATGCACGATGAAGGAAATAGTGCGCGCGAAACGCAGTCGCTCCTTCTCCTTTGGGAACCTTACCTACATGAACTCCTGCCGGGTGCGCTTGCCGTCCAGAGAGTTGCGCGGTTGGCTCTTACCTCGCCAAAGGGCACAAATGGCACCTTACAGCCTCGGTAGTAGAACGAGTCGTCATTCGTGGCATTCGTATCACAGCCGCACCTTCCGCCCCGGTAAGCCAACAATAACAATAATTCGAGGGGACTTGCGTTTTACAAAGGACAGTACCGTGGGCAGGCCATTGTGGTAGTCGTCTCTTCCCATCGTTCCTTCCCTTTTAGGAAATGATTCTTCTCAGTGCGGCGTGTGTACTTGCTTTGTAAAGTGCTTGTCCCTGTCACGCCCCGTTCTTTTGTATTGTCTTCTCGTTGGTTCCCGTTTTCCCGTTGCCCATTTTATGACACAAAAAGCCAATATTACGTCTGTCATAATGGCAATCAGTATCACGCCCAACCCTCCAGGATCATGACGGTCCTTGTTCCGCCTCGTCGCTCTCGGTCAATCGTCGGCAAGCGTCGGTCATCGGCCAGTCCTCTATCGGGCTGCGGCTACAACGTTCCTGTCCAACGCATTTCGTCATTTTTGTCCACATGATCGCTTGTTTTGTTCTCCAAAGTCCCTATCGCCTATCCTGAAAGATAGCCTTACCTAGGAGTAAGGGATCATCTCCTGATGCGGCGAGGCGCAGCAAAAGATGTCAAGATCAAATCAAGATCCATTGAAAGGACACCGTGCTCCTGCACCAGTGCGTTGCGCCACGCCCTTGTCGACCGACCGGACGAGAGTCTGCTAGTCGTCCGCATTCGACGCGCTCAATATCTGAGTCGAGGTATTTTGCGCCAGCGTGTTCTGATGATCGGTTCATACGCCCGACCGTTCGTCTCATGCACGTCACTAAAACTGTTATGGGGCCCGGCAAAGCCGCCCGGCAGAGGAATCGTTCGCAGAGAAATAGAAAGCAAGACAACAGCGCGGGCGGTCCGCTGCACAGCAAAAGAGGCTGCAGGGGGGGCTTGTCGAAGGGTTCCACTGGCCTGCATGTAACGAATCCTGTAGGCTCTCAGATGGAGGCCTTTTCCACAGAGGGGTTCAGGCGGAGTTACAGAAGGTTTCAGAGGGTGATGTCCGACATTGTCAGCATGTTCTCGGGGAAAGGGGGGGGGGAATTTTGACAGCATTTGTGAAACAGAGCTCCAAACGACCGTGGCGCAGCCGCGCCCACAGCCAAAACACGACAAGACACCGAAAAAGACGGACAGTTGCGAGGAGCCAGCCAATACGGAAGCAGAGAACGAAAGCAAGAAATATGAGCAGAAAACGCGCTTTGATACGGCTTTTTCAGAGTCCCCATCTGTCGGCATATCGTATTCGGAGTGGCAAAAACGAACAGCAGAAAAAAGGCAAAAATCCAAAAGATGTAAGAAACAAGGCAGCGGCTCAGTCGCCAAAAGACCCGCCTTGATGCGTGTTCCCGGCAGCCTGCTTGTCATTGTCACGGCGCACGGCGCACGGCCAGCTGCAGCGAGACGACATGGCCGCAGCAGAACCTTGAATTACACTGTGTGCAAGAGTATGGGGGCGGCCGGAGGCATGCCATCTATGCGCCATCGCTGTCCAAGACATCCATGACGACCTTGACTGCTGTGGCTGTCATTGGTGTTATGGCTGCATGAGGCTTCTGTCCCTCTGCATACCAGTCTATTGATTGTTGGCCTCTTTTTCTGGCCTCTCAGTCTGCTGGTACGTGTCTCCATGACCAAGCACCTGCTGTCATCGGTTGCTTTCTGCAGGCGAGACACTGCACAGGACTACAGCCATGCATGAACAGCTGCACTTGCTATTGGCCAGCCCTGTACAGATGGGAAAGGCGCCTTGCATTTCGCCTTACCTTGCTGCTGCGGGGGGGAATCCAAAATGTGCAAAAAAAAAAAAAAAAAAAAAGCACAACACGCTGCCTCCAGGATTTATTGAGAGGAAGAGAGAGAGGGGGGGGGAACCGGACATTTGCGAGTGACCGTGCCGGTGCGGTCGGCCTCTTGGTCCGTCGACACGCGCTCTCTTCTCTCTTATCGCCGGGTTCTCTTGTCCATGCCACACGTTGCAGCCGTGGTTCACGCGGCCAACAAAAGCGACCATCTCTCTAACCTAGGTTGACCGAACCTGTGCGCTGTCGTGCAATACGTAACGACGCATAGGCTACTACACATGGAAGCTTAACAAAGCTAACCTTTGTTCAAGTCTGTTGTCTGCCTACCGTCTCCCTAACGTCTGTCTGCCGCCTGTTGCCTGTCCGTGGTCTGCCTGCCACTTGGTCTGCCACACCGTTGGGCTGCCGTGCATCCATCCAGAAAAGAGCCGCAACGCCAGGAGAATGGTCAGCTGGCCCTCCGGGGGTCTCATGGACCAGGTGGGCATCCATTCCATGATTCCGGTCAGAGGCTCCGGTGTTGCCCGTGCGAATTGTGCCAGTGTCCTGCCAGCGTCCTGCCAGTGTCCTGCTTGTGCTATTTGTCCTGGTATTCCTGGAGCCTGGGCAGAAAAGCAGCACAAAAAGTTGGCAAAGGCTTCCTGCTTTGTACATTTGTACATCATGTCTGCTTTGCAGCCTTTTGTGCTGCTGTGCTTTATTACTCGCATGCTGCTTTGCGTGTCTATTTTTCTTTTCTTTTTGTGCACGTCCAGCAGCAAGGGCCAGGGTCTGTTGTCTTGCAGGGTCAGGCGAGACGCCGGGATTCATTCCCCAGTTCTGTCAATGTACCTGTCTGCCAAATGGAAGAGTACTTTGTGCGCTGCAAATCACAGCGCCAAGTGCGTCATCGCCTCTCTGCCCGTTTTCTTTACTCCGTATATGTACAGTCTCACGCCCTGCAAGACGATGCCCCCCCAGTGGATCTTGCCCATCGCAAAACGGTCAAAATGCGCGAGATGGACTAGATGAGCTAAAACAGGCAAAACGAAGAAAAAAAAAAAGAGCGTCTGACGAATGAACCGATGTTGTGACGTCTCATTTCCTCTCACTTCCATGCCTTTACTAGCCCTATATCCTCACAGGCTTCGTTTGAATTTCCCACACAACCTAAACACACTTTTATTCGTCATTTTCTTACCGTTTGTATATCGCACTTCCATTTTCCCTTGATTTCCATCGCAATTCGCCTCTTTACCATCACTTTTCGTATTTTCTTATTTCTACATTTCTTACACTTTTTTCTTCTATCTTTTCTTTTTTTTCCCTTCTTTGACCCCTGCTCTTTCACGTACATCTTCCATCATCTCTTCGGCTGTTGTGTTTCTTTCTACGTACTCCATTACAGAAAGCCTACACCAGCCAGCACCCCTCCATCCATCTGCATCCATCTCGTCGAATCGTCTTGAAGCACTTGGAGACCGCCCCTCCCACTCGCTCCGCCTTTCGTCCCGATCCCTATCCGCGTCGCCAGCCGACTCCTACTGGCACCCTACCGGCAACAACCTCCTCATAGGTTCTCTACACTTGGGCGATATCTACTCAATACCTACTCTCTTTACAGCACAGCCCCTTGATAGCGCTTCTGGTGACAATCCACACCCAACAGACGCACACACACCCTCACGCAACACACACACTTTTGTTGATTGGGTTCCATCCAAAGAGAAACTGCCGCCCTGGGCATTCAAACGTGGTTGTTCTTGCTACGTAGTTCTTCTTTGACTCGGGCCTTGTTGCGCCCTACCTACTTTGTACCCTACGTGTTCCGCCTTTCTTTCTGCAACGTCTTTTTTTTATTATTATTTTAATTCTTTTGTTTCTTTATTCACCTATTTGTCTATTTCTATTCCTTCCCCCCCTTCGCCCTGCACTCCTCCCCCCTCGCGATCTTGCTTCGGCAATAAAAGGAAGCTTTTTGCGTATTGTCAGATAGGACAAGCCATCCTCCTCATCTGCCTCTTCCTCTCCCTCCTCCTCCTCCACTTCCGCCTCGCAGACCAAACTCACTCGTTTCCTCCCCCCTCTTGCTGCCGTGCGGTGCTATGCCAGCTAGTCGTGCAAGCAACGCCGCCGCCATCGAAGCCATCGACGCCCAAGTTCGAACGCTCTATCGCCATATTCGCCTTCTCGGCCAGAGCCACGCCGCTTTTGCTGTTGCCGTCCGCGCCCTCCACGTGGCTCTCAAGGAGCTGCGGACTGAGGCCCGTGGCTTTGACGGCCGTCTAAACACAGCCTCGCCCAACTTCTCCGAGTCGCTCTCGGGGCAGCTCAGCGCTCTTCTCGAGCAGGGCGGCCAGATCCTGCGCGCTGTTGCAGCCATCGACGCAGACTACTTTTCCGGCCTCAACCGCGCTCCTCCTGATCAAAGCCTGGCTACTGAATCCAACAGCAGCCTGGACGTCAGCCTCCCAGTTGTGCCTTTTGTCGATTCTGCCGTAGCCAGTGGCCACGAGAATGAGAGTCTGAATCAGAATGAGAATGTGAATGTGAATGCCACTGCTCACAAGATCGCCGTCGTATCGAGCCAGATTGCAGACTTGTCGGAGAAGCTGCAGAATTTGAACACGGCCATCAAGCCGTCGGGACGAATCTCTCCCATGCCCCCGGATGACGACAGCCTAGAGACCATCAAGGATCGCGTCGAGGCGATTGCCAAGCGTCTCTCGCAGCAAGAGCTGCTGACGTCCCCCGCGTACCAGGCCGACCACCAGTCTCTTGCACAGCTCATCTTTAGCGAGCTCGCCTATGAAGGCTTCTCCAACGAGGCTCTCTCGAAGAACCAGGTACGCAGACCAACGTGCACGCACAATTTTCTTTTTCATCTTCTTTCCTACTAACACCAACGCAGGAAGCTCTCATTTCATTCATTCAAGAAATCACCTCGAAACCCAACCCCCATCACCATACTGATCACCATCACCACACCCCTGCAGAGCCGCACGTCGAACCGTCACCATCGGCACTGCCTGCATTCATGGTACCTGGCTCATCAGCGGAAAAATTCAAACAGCCGCAGTCTGTCGACGTTCCGGCTCAGAAAGAGGCCATCGCGACACAGTCACTATCGACACTGCCCGTGTCTCCTCCTCACGACTACCTTCCCTACCGCCCTCTCTCCGAGGTGCAGACCATAACAGAGACAACACAGCCCGTCGAGATTGACAGCAAGCCAGAGAAGCCTCCCAAGGTGAATCCATTGGCAGAAGACGACGAGAAGCAGCTCCAGGCGCCGACGTCTCCGCAAGAGAAGCAAGTCGTGCTGCCAGTTGTCGAGGCTGTCGTAGTTTCTGCGGTTGAGGGACCGACTCAAGTCTTTACTCAAGCTGTGGCTCAACTTCCTATTCAAGCTCCGCCCCAAACTTTGGCCCAAATTCCGGCCCAGACTTCAGTACCAATCGTCCCAAGTCAACCAGCTGCTGTGTCTCCTGTTGTCCAGTCAGCTCTCGCTGCCCCCATTGCTCCTGGACCCGTCTCACAGGAGAAGCTCCCTTACCCGCCGTCGCCCACGAGCCCTCCCATCATGCCTATTGCGCCCATCACGCCCCCGACGTCCTCTGACGAAGGCACCAGCGATCTCTGCACGGACGACGTCACTTTTGTCCGCACAAAGGAACTCATCGAAGGCGACCAACAGCAGACGCAAGACCCAGCTCATCGTGCACAACAGGCATTGGGATCGTCGCCCAGCAAAATGATCTCGTCCGGTGGCGTGGGCTACACGCCCTACTTTTTCACCACGGGCCTCGACCCGGACCCGCAAGGGCGACCGATCCCCTCGGACGCCATCTGGACCAAGATGGACCGTCGCCTCGTCTCGCGCGAAGTCTTGGAGCGCGCCCGCGTTCGGTACGAGGCACGGCCTACCTTTGTCGCTGTCCTCGGCCGCCTCGACAAGGCCACCATGGACGAATTCATGCGGCAGAGCGCATTGGTCCGCGAAGCGCGACTGCTAGGAGGAGCCAAGGGCCGCTCTCGCGCAGCGGCGGCGTCGCCTGCATCCGGCCCGGGTCCTGTTCCGGCGTACGTCACTCCCACCGAGGACAAGGTCCGTCACCGCAAGTCCATGCACAACATGAGCCGGCAGAGCAGCATGCCGATTCCTCCACCGGCCACCAGCAGGCCCTTGGCGAGCGATGCCAAGGCCTACACGTTTCCCATGGCCGGCTCTCCGCGCAACGACGCGTACGATGATGAGGGCAGCCCGCACAGCCATAGCCGTCCGCACATCGTCTCACCCCCGGCCACCGTGATGGGCGATCGCAGTCCCAAGACCGAGGCCGCTGCCGCTCCCAAGTCCATTCTGAAAAACACAAACACCAACAAGGTGCGCTTCGAAAATGGCAAGCCCTACGAGACGCTCGATGACGGCCGAGACGACAGCGAGAGCTCGCGAAGCTCTCGAAGCTCTCGAGACTCGAGTGATTCGCGTGATTCGCGTGACGCACGCGACGCGCACGACTCGAGAAGCAGTCACCGCAGCCGGTCACGACACCACCACAGCGAACGCAGTCGAGACCGGAGCCGGCATGCTGGTCGCGAAAAGAGTCGCGATCGGAGTCATCGTGAATACGACCGTGATCGCGATCGTGATCGTGACCGCGACCGAGACCGTGACAAATCGCGGGACCGTGACAAGTCTCGAGACCGAGACCGAGACCGAGACCGAGACCGAGACCGTCGTCACCGTGATCACAGCCGTGGACGAGATGATCACGATAGTCGTCGGTCGCGTCGGCACGATGATCACTACCGGCGGGACGATAAGAGCCGTGACCGGGACAGAGACCGAGACCGGGATCGTGACCGGGATCGTGATCGAGACCGTGATCGAGACCGTGATCGGGATCGGGATCGTCCCTCTCATAGCCACCGTTCTTCCCGGAGTCATCGGGACGACCATGACAGCCGAGACAAGCGCGATCGAGACAGAGACCGCGACCGTGACCGTCATTATGACCGCAGCCGCGAGAGAGACCGAGACCGTGAACGGGACCGCGATTACGACCGCAAGAGGTACCGCGACACAGTCGGCGCTGCAGGTCTCGGCGGTGCCGCAGGCAGTATTCTTACGATGCTGGCCGAGGCAGCCGGTAATATGTAATACATTGCCCACTGACATTTTCATTTTCTTTGTCTTTTGCGTTCTTTTGTTTTTCCTACCTATTTTCATTCTACCTCTTCCATCTTTTTTTTTTTTTTTTTAATTTTCCTTTCAGACTCATGATACCGACGATTGATGACATACTTTTTTCGCTCCTGTACTCGTTTATGAAACACCAACCTCTACGTCTGACAAACTTCTTTTGTGGCTTTCCTTCTTTTCTTTCCATTCATTTATCTTTCGTTCATTGTTTCTTTTTTTTTTCTTCTCGTGTGTAAACCACTGTTTAATGGCCCCTAAATGGCAATGAGATGAATGATGTCCAATGGCTTCTACAAGTTGTTCCTTTTTTTTACTTTCTGTTTCTATCTACGCTTTTTTTTCTCATGAAGACAAGATAAACATACCTACAATTATTGCAATGAATTCTTTTGAATATCGCTCTATGAAATGAAAAGTGACTGAATATGAACAGAAAAGCAAATGTAAAAATGGATAGCTTTCCCAAACGCCGCTGCAGATGTGCTCTCTCTCCACCTTCATTACATCATAGAACCTTGCCTTGGAAAAGCTGACTGGTCCCTCTCTTTTTATGTTTTTTCTCGCGCTCACCTCTTCCATTTCCTTCATCGCAATCGACTGCTGCGCCGACGTGTCGTCCGGCCCGTGCTGGTGTTCGCCGCCTCGTCTGGTATATCCATCCCTCCCGCCGCGCGATCCGTCTTGTCGTCCACGCCCGCATCATCCGACTCTCCCATAATCTTGCGCATGAGCCGCTCGCGGATCCGTTCGGCTTCTGGATCCAGATACTGCACCTGGACCTGTGACGGCGGCTGTGTCGGCGGCAGCGAGTTGTCGGACGGTTTGGGATCGCCATCTCTTGCGGCAGCAGCGGCGCCAGCAGCAGGTATAGCCGGGGCTGCCGCCACGGCTCCCGTCTCGACCGCTCCCAAGACCGTGGACACCGTGCTGTGCGTCCGTCCCAGGCCTTGTCGACCGTGGCCCCCTCCACGGCTCTCGCCATCCTTCATGAGATCGTCAATGGATATCCCAATAGCCACGGGCGGATGGTGCACGGCCGACGCCGCCGCAGCGGCAGCAAGTCCCTCGCTGGCGGTCCGGCTCAGCGGCGGACGCGGACGGCGGTGGGCTGCTGTCGCCGGCGCCGATACCGTTGCGGAAGTGGTGGTCGTGTGACGTTTGAGCGATCGGGGGTCGGCCGCTCTGGGTTTAGACGGCGATATGGACCGTGACGCCGACCGTGACGCCGATCGTGATGCTGATCGTGATGCTGAGCGTGACGTCGGTCTCGCCAGCCCATCTTCGCTATCGATAGGCTCATCCGAGTCGCCAGCATTCGAGTCGGCAATTTCCGAAACCACGCGGCCCAAGGGCTGTCTCGGCTGCGGGCGTGGAAGAGAGGGTGGCTTTGCGCCATGGGCCAGCGATGATGAGTCGCCGCCCTTGTCGGCAGACCCGGGGCGTCGATGGGCCGCCGCATTGGGTGCCCGCTGCTCGAGGACTTGTGGTGCTGAAGACGCGTCCGGGTGTGTGGGGTGTGCTTGCAAAGGTTTAGGTTTTTGTGTGTCTGCTTTTTGCGCAGGTTTGGGTTCGGACTGGTGTGTCGGTGCGGTTTCAAATGGTGCCGTCGGCTCCAGCTCGGCCGTCGCTACCGTCGCTACTGCATTCTCTCTCCCATGATGTCCACCGACATCGTTTCTCTCTTGGGTAACAAAAAGACCATTGTCTTCTTCTTGGGGAGGGCCAGGTTGCGCAGTCTGAGCAGGCTCAGCAGGTTGAGCAGTATGATTAGACTTGTCCGTCCGGCCCGTCCGGCCCGTCCGACCCGTCAAGCGGCTGCGGGGACTCTGGTCCATGACGACCGTCGGCACGGTCGAGGCCATTGTGGGCCGTGGCGCGGATGCTGCCGATGATCCGAAAGCAGCTGGCGGCGTCTGACGCAGCTGAGGGAACAGGAATCCGTCCAGGGGCACAAGCGTGCCTGTGGCGATGCAGGCCCAGAGCCAGGCGGCGTCCACGACGGGCACCTTGAACGACAGGGCGAGCTCGAGCTTTTGCTTGCGGACGGCCGCGAGGGCGGTGACGACCAGAACCGAGCAGGTGGCACTGAATCGTTCCTGGTAGACAGCGCCGAGCTGGCGAACAGTCTTATCGACGTGGTTGAGGTCGACGCCGGTAAAGCCCGACGTGCAGATGGACAGCGTGCTGAATCCCGGAATGGGAAAGACCTTGAAGGGAAGACCGATGATGCTGCTGTCGCGGGGCGGGTTGGTGTTGGAGGCGTGGGCGGACAGACTGTACTGCTTCTTGTGCAGGCATTTTTCGATAAAGAATTCCGTCACAAGGAGAATATGGTCGTCGTGGTCGTTGAGTGATGGCGGTACCTCGGGCCAGTCGGATGGTGGTGCGTTCTGAGGCACAATAATATGCTGCCGGAAGCGGCGCTGAGGCAGCTGGGCGGCAGCGAGGGCGGCCATTTGCTCAATCGATGCGGCAACGTGGCTGCCGATCGTGGCAACGGCATTGATGAGGACTTGAGTGCGTTCGGGAGAGAAGCCGTGGATGTAAAAGATGGAGGTGGCGAGAGTGGGTGTATCATCGGCTCGAGAAGCCGCTTCTGGTGCTGCTGAGGCCACTGCTGGTAGTGCCTGTGCCAATGGTCTTGACGACTGTTGTGGTTGCGGTGCGCCTTGCGGTGCAGGCGTGGCCGACGATGATGCCGACGATGTGGCCGTCTTGGGCCGTGCGGCTATGGCGGCCGCGCTCTGGTTCTGGTCGCCCGATGTTCCGAGAATGTGGCCCCAGAGGTCGTCGCGCTGCACAGAGAGCTTCTTGCTCGCCGTTTTTCGCAGCTTGCGCTGTCCCATCTGGGAGGCAGCGTCTGTGCCCGCCGCTGCAGCGGCTGACTTGGCGTCGGCAGCCTGTGCCGCGGCGTCGCGCAGTCTCTTGCCCAGGACGGTGCCCGAGGCCCCTGCTGCTCCATGGTCCCCCGCTTTCGGCCGCACAGTCCAAGCTCCCTTTCCTCGCTCGTGCGGCGGCAGCCGCGGATCGTATTTGCGCTCGTCGAGGATCATGCCGCGCTCGACGCAGTCGCGCAGCCACTCGACCGAGACGGTGTGCGTGTCCCAGTGGCGGGCGGCCTCGTACTTTTTGCCCTCGGGCTTGCTGACAATGAGGTGCGTGACGGCGCGCGTGAGATCGCCGCTGTAGACGCCGCCGTTGTCGACGATCATGCTGATGACGGACTGGCGCTCCTCCTCCTCGAAGCCCGTGACGGAGCAGAGCATCTTGCCTCGCGCGACGGCTGGCTGCACGGCCGGCTGGCCAGCACCGCCCATATCCGTCCTGACGGGCGGCAGTCCGCCGTGGATCTCGAGCGGCCTCAGTCGCCACTCCTGCTCGAGGGCCTCCATGTCGATGGGCTGGTCGGCCGTCCACAGATCGAGCACGGCATCGACCCAGCCGGCGCACATGGGCAGGATATCCGGGCGCTCGCAGGCGACATGGCGGTACTTGGGCGTATTGTAGTCGCCGACGACGAGATGCGTCACCTCGTGGGTGAGATCATTCTTGTGGACGCCGCCCAGCTCGGCCACTTTCTTGGCAATGTCGGTTCGCAGGTCGACCGGAATGCTCGTGCAGCAGAGCACGACGCCGGCAAACGGCTGAGACGTCTCCATGGCAAGCAGACATGGGGAGGTGGGCGTTTGGTGCCGTTGCCAAAAAAAAAAAAAAAAAAAAAACTCGGGGAAAAAATGCAGTGGTCGTGTGCCCGTCCAGCCGCGCGTGTTTCGTCAGTGGCGGTGACGTTTTGTTGGCTTTTGGTGGCCAGAAAGGCTAGGTAGGTCGCCAGCAGAGTAAATGGCTTCGTTAGCGCCCTGCGGCGCGTCGCGTCTTTTACTGTAGCTTTCTAGAGAACAGGCGCGAGGGGCGTGGCTGATTAGTAAGCTGGTCTATGTGAGCTTTACGTGAAATGCATTGCGCTAAAAGATACATGTACAGTGGGACAATACGCTACGGGGCCGGCAGCACGATAGCGAAGCTAGCGAGCATAGCAACAAAAGTAAACACTCGCGACCAGCAAAAGCTACCTCTTGTTCTATTTGCGAACACGCGACGTCACCATTCACATCGACACTGAGCATTATCGCGGCACACACTCTCTCGACATCCCCAAACCACAGCCCCCTCCTACGCACATCATGTCAGCTCCCGAGAAAAAGTCCAAGAGCAAGGAAAAGGACCCCTCCAAGGTCCACAAGCTGTCGCTCAAGGGCAGCGCCAAGCTCGTGTCCGAGTTTGTACGTCTTTTTTGATGAGAATGATCGAAGGGCAGTACGGAGTAGCTATTATGAGCCCCTCTGCTGACAGAGTGACAGTTCCAATATTCGATCCACTCCATCCTGTACGCCAAGTGTCCTCGACCTTCGACAATTCGTTCGCTCGGCCGTGCCTCTCTTTACTGACAGCCCCCCTCCCCATCCCCAGGTTCCAGCGCGGCGTCTATCCGGCCGAGGACTTTACCGCCGTCAAGAAATATGGCCTCAACATGCTGGGTATGGAAGAGCCGGATGGCATATGAATTTTTCTACCATACACCCTGCTGACCGTCCTAGTCTCGGCCGATGACCAGGTTCGCGCTTATATCAAAAAGATCATGAGCCAGCTCGACCGCTGGATGGCCGGCGGTCAGATCAGCAAGCTGGTTCTCGTCATCACCGACAAGGACACGGGCGAGAATGTCGAGCGGTGGCAGTTTGACGTGCAGATCATGGCGAAAAAGAGCAAGAGCAAGTCGGCCAAGGGCGCTGCCGTCGACAAGGAGAACGAGGCTGGCAGCACGGCGGCGGCGGCTGCTGCGCCTGAAAAGACCGAGGCCGAGATCCAGGCCGAGATCGCTGCCATCTTCCGCCAAATCACGGCGTCTGTCACATTCCTGCCCCAGCTCCAGGGCGACTGCACGTTCAATGTGCTCGTCTATGCCGACGCCAACTCGGAAGTGCCCGTCGAATGGGGCGACAGCGACGCCAAGGAGATTGAGAACGGCGAGCGCGTTCAGCTGCGCGGCTTCAGCACATCCAGCCACCGCGTCGACACGCTCGTCAGCTACCGGCTGCAGGATTAGTGCCTGCTATCTATACTTGTTTTTGTTTGTCTTGGATTGTCAAAGATACTCTTTAGGTTGATTTTCTTTTTGTCATTGTTCTGTTTGTCAAGGCGTTTTCGGTTCTACTCATCTCTCATTGACAGCTCATTGACTCCTCATCCATCGTTCGTCTTCGTAAAAGAAAAGAAAAAAGAAAAAAAAATTAACAAGCAACTCCGGCCCCCCGTCATAAAAGAGTACAAAAACACCATCGTTATAATATGGAAACCCAGTCACCACATACACCATAGAACTCCCTCATTCTCCAAATGCGCACCGGTTGGTACCTTTCACCTACACCCGCTTGAAAAAGTAAATGTAGGCAAACTTCTTCATCTCGTCCACATCCACAACCTTGACAACCTTTTCGTCATTGAACAGCACCCACGACTCCTGGTCGTCGTCCAGCTTCTTGCGAATAAACGCCACATAGTGGCCCGCATGGATGCTCGTGCCCTTGTGGCAGACAATGCTCTGCAGCTGGTACGTCGCCGGCTTGTCGCTCGTGCCCGCCGGCGGACGCTCGCCGCTCTCGTTTTGGTCGTTGCTGCCTCCCGCTGCTGTATCGTCATCGGGACCGGCGTCTGGGTGGCTAAACAGCCACTCCACGGCCCGCTCGACATCGCCACCGGTTTCACGCAGGGCACGCTTCGCCATGGGTGCCTCGAATCCCATGGCACCGAGCATCTCAATCTTTTCAGGATCGGCCTCGGATCCGCCAGCGCCTCCGCTACCGGAGGCGGCCGTCAGCACCAATGGCTCGTCAATGTCGGGATCCTCCATGTGGCCAAACAGCCACTCCATGGCAGCATTCGCGTCGCTGTTGCCGGTCGCATGCAGCGCCTTTTCGCAGCGGACGCGAGGGAATCCCATGGCCTCGAGCTGTTCCACTGCCGCCGCGTTGGGCACAAACGCCGGGGCGCTCGTGTCCTTGGCCTCTTCGGGGAGAAGCTCCTCGTCGGGCTGCTGTCCTGCCGACAGGTAGGCATCCATCGAGAAGGGAGCCCCGTCGACGATCACGGGCACGTCGACTTTGACGGGGACCCAGTTGATCAGTGTCATCTTGCGCGCATTCACCACAAAGACAGCCGGCAGCGTCTTGAACAACGATCGCTTGCTGTAGCCGTCCTTGCTGCCGCACGCGCTGCATGTCAGCTCGACCTTTTCCTCGGCCGTGAACCGGTCCAGACACTCTTGCAGCGTCACTGGCTTGTAGTCGGATTTGCCCTTTTTCTCCTTGTCACCCTCACCGTCCTCGCTTTCCTTGGCCTCCTCGTCCATCTTCTCCAGGGGCACGTCGATAAAGATGCTGTCCTGCTCGTTGGTCGTGTACCGCACCTTCTTGCAGGCAAGGCACTGCAGGCGCTGCTCGAGCTCAAAGCGGAACTGGGCCGTCGGGTCGTCGGCCGGTGATGGGTGCTTGGAGCGCGTAATCAGCTTGATGAGATGCTGCAGCATCTCAAAGGCGTCCTGCTGCCGCATCGTCGAGAACTCTTCGTGGCCACGGCCGACCAGGTGCTTGAACATGGCGGGCGTGAGACCCTTTTGGTGAGGCACCGCCGGCTTCTCGTCGGGGCCCGACGGACTGGGCGCCGTCACATCAGCGTCCGGCTTGGAGTAGCGGCCCGACAGCAGGCCGTCGCCAATCTTGCGCAGCTGCGTCTCGAGATCATCGGCCGGGTCGCGCACGTTGGGCGGCAGGTCTTGGGTGACCGTCTTGTAGCGCTTCTGGAAGGCCGGCAGGTCGTAGAGGCACTGCAGAATACTGGCGAGGTAGCAGCTGTTGCCCAGGTTTTTGAGGCCCGTGAGACCTGGGCCAAAAATGGGCTCGAGCTCCTTGCCGTCCTCGGACGTCATGGTAAACTCCCACTTGAGGTTCTGCTCAATCTGCATCTCGGTCAAGCTCTTCTCCGTCTTTTGGCGCTCGGCCAGCACGATGCCCCAGTGTGCGAGATGGGCGCCAATGTCGTCGTCGATGCGCTCCTCGTCGCACTGGTAGCAGTAGACATCGGCGTTGCCCTCGGGCGTGATGGAGCCCAGCTTGACGGCCACGCCGTGGCCCGACGAGGTGGCGTGGGCGAGACCGTGCGAGTTGCCGCCGACACCGCCAAACTGGGCACGGCCACAGCCCAAGTTGCCGCACTCGAGACACAGCCACAGATTCGTGTTGAGCTCGCACTGCGAGCAGTGGCCCAGGTCCTGCGACGCAATCGCGCGCGCCGGCGTCTGCTGCAGCGTCAAGATGTGCTCGCATGACGTCAGCTCCTGCTCCCACGCCTTCACCTCCTCCTTGCGCGAAAACGTGTTGGCCTTCATGATGCCCTCGACAACGGGCGCCAGCTTGGGGTCAGCCTTGTCGAGCTCGGTGCCGCACTCGAGGCACTTGACAGCGAGCGTATAGTCGTAGCGGTCCTCCTCGGTCTCGGCGGCGATGGCCAGCTTGGACATCTTGAGCGGCGGCTCGTCACGCACAATCACCTTGCGCGTCCGGCGGATGTTGAGCACGAGCGGATGGCCGAGCATGACATTGTGAAGCTGGGCATGGTGGCGCTCGCCCGTGCAGCCGCCGTTGAAGCACTGGAGGCAGACATCGAGACCTTCGGGGTCGTCAATCGAGTCGAAGCACTGCGTGCAATCCTCGCGGTAGACCGACTGCGCCTGGGTAGGCGGCCGCAGGGCTATAGTAGAAAACCAGTCAGCAGCTGCTTCTCATCCAGCAGTCGATGAAATCAGTGAAGCTGATAAAAAAAACTTGGGACTCACTGATCGAGGCCAGATGCGGGCACGCCATCTTCTTTTTTTTTGGAGAAACGCAGCCAAGTGCGTCCTGGAGTAGGTATTTGTCGTGACGAGTGTGGGAGTGCACAAGGGTGTACAGGACGCGGTGCTGTTCAGGATGGATTGTAGCACGTCAAATCTGCGATCCCCGGGACACTGAGATGTTGGAAGTAGTAGAGACCAAGTGAGTTCAGCTACTCCGCAAGAAGGCAAGAAGGCATACAAAAAGTTACGAGTTACCTTAGGCTGAAGCTTTGGGGGCTACAGAGCTTTCGCGGGGTAGCGTGCCTGCTGTGACGCGCCGCTGTATCGTACAAAGTAGCGGACTTGGAAATGCCCCACAGCGGCTGCACTGCTTTGCCTCACCAGTGGCGAGAAGGGATGCGGCAAGGCAACAAAGCTCTTGACGTTGTCTTTTTTTTGCGAGGCTATCGGCACTATATATTATAGAAAACGACAGGCTTTTGACAGTTGACGATTGATTTTTTAATTTATTCAAGCGCAGCTCGTTTCTACAATGTTGCTTTATTGCGACACCTGCAGCAGCCTGTACCTTCCATCGTAATTCGCATTAGCGCCACTAAGAAGCTCTTATAAAACGCCTTTCCTATTCTCAACAGTCTCAACTATTGTCATCCCAGCCGATATAAACCTCTCATATCCTCACTTCTTTCACGTACGGCCATAGATACTGGAAAGCACAGGATCCCGTCCGCTCTCCCCTAGTTAAACTAGTAATCGGTGGATTAGTAGTTGGGTCGGTGACGACCAGCGAATACCCGCTGCTGTACGTTTTTTTGTCTTTTTATGCTATGTAAGTAGGCATTGTTATGGCTGTTTGGGATTCTTTTATACTTCTATGAGTTCCTATACATTAGCAGCAGTGAGATAGGCCTGACAGCAATACGTTTTAATTTTAAACTGTTCGTACATAAACAAGAAACCATATAAACTAAATCATAAGCGCCGCGTCGTATACAATAGGCATGTGACTAAATCCAGTAATAAATCATGACAGCCAACATAAAACAGAACGAGCAGAAAAGCAGATGGAGAGACACAGTCAGTACAGCCGCCGCTGGTAGTAGATGGGCTTGTCGCTGCGACTCAGCCGCAGCAGCTCCTCCTTGATCAATCGCCGTCTCTCCGCCGGACTGACACGCTTTTCGGGAACTTTGGGCGCTTCCATAGTCTGATCGTCTCCCGTTAAAGAGTCTTTTGGCGACGGCAGAGGCTTTGCCTCGGCCTGCGGTTGCGGTGCTGGCTTTTCAACGCGCTCGGCAGTGTCGACCTTCGTCTCTGCTGAAGCGCCAGCAGGAGTGTCTGCGGTGCCCTCTTCCCCGGACAATCTCTCCTGCGCTTGGTCTGCGCCATCGTGGACAGCAATCGGTACACTCGGCTTCACCTCAATAACGACGGGGGCACCCTGGACATCGTCCTTGCTGCCCGCAGCAGGGCTTGACTGGCTCTGACCAGGCACGCCGTTGTCCTTTGGATCAACCACAACGACGGTACCGTCAGGCAACTCCGTCGTCATCTTCTCAAACGGGTCCGGGAAGATAAACTTGTGCGCCTCGCGTGGTGGCTGGCGGATGGACTGTCGCAGCAGTCGCACAGTCCGCTGCTGGAGAACATAGCCACTGATGAAGAGGGCAAACGTGCAGGAGATGACTGTGGAATGTTAATCAAAAGAAAGCCGTTGGAGGGTTTTCGGAGCCCTATCTTCGGACTGGAATGGCACGTACTAACAACGGCCGAAACCGCAACGGAGATGTGGGACGATGTCAAGAGCATGGTCGGATGCCCACAAGGGCCTCAAGAGAATGAGAAGCGATTGCCTTTTTGGTTCTCGTCGCCGTCGTAAAGGATGATGCTGGTCTTAAAATTCACAGTAATTCTCGTGATGTCGTCAATTTCGTTCAAGGTATCCAAAAAAAGTTTGCCAGAAAAAAGATGTGGAAACTGCGTGGATCAACACTGGCAAAACTACCAACAACAAGAGAGGACAGTATGGTGCGGCCAGCCGCGCGACGAGGCGCCGAATGAACTGCGACGATAGACCCCTGCGACTTTCGTACTGGTGACGGCATGCTCTATTTACTTGGTGGCGGGGCAACTATCGATAAGCACTAAAGCGAAGACAAGGCTGACGGGCGCGACGCCAAAAATTCTACTAGCGGGGCTCTTCTCAATAGGTACGCGACACGACCACCGGCGACAAATACGGAGGACTCGTACACCCAGCACAATCGAAACGAGCATATTGCGCCACTGTTTTGGTCTGTCTCTGTTTTTGAAGCCGGAACCTCACTCTCATCCCCCCGGACCCCCCATCGCCATGTCAAAACGCTCCAACTTCCACGAGGCCGACGGCCGCCACTTTCTCGATGAGCGCGGCACTTCAGCGACCCTCGCGCCCAATGGCCTCAACCCGGCGACGATTATGGAAAAGGCTGTGCGCGAGCGCATTGTCGACAGCTACTTTTGGAAGGAGCAGTGCTTTGGTGTCAACGAGGCCGATATTGTCGATCGCGTTGTCGACCACGTGACGTGCATTGGCGGCACGATGGGAGCCGCGCAGAAACCGACACCCTTTTTGTGCTTGGCGTTTAAGCTGCTGCAGCTCGCGCCCGATGATGCCGTGCTGTCGGCCTACCTGCAGCAGGGCGGCGACAAGTTCAAGTACCTCCGAGCGCTGGCGCTCTTTTACGTGCGCCTGACGCGACCCGCCGCGGACGTCTACAAGACGCTCGAGCCCTTTCTGGCCGACCGGCGCAAGCTGCGGCGCAAGGGGCGCGCCGGCACGCAGCTGACATTTGTTGATGAGTTTGTCGATGACCTGCTGATCAAGTCGCGTGTATGCGCCACGAGTCTGTGGAAGCTGCCCCAGCGCGACGACTTGGAAGATCTGGGCAAGCTGGAGCCGCGCGAGAGCGCACTCGGCGACATTGACGCGCTGTTGGAAGACGAGGAGGAGGAAGGCGAAAAAGACGAAGAAGACAGGGAGGAGGGCGACAAGATGGAGGAGGATGACAAGGGGGATGGCTCAGAAGGCAGCCGCGACGGAGAGCGTTCCAGGAGCAGCAGCCGTGAACCGTCAAGGCGATCGCCCGGCTCTGACAGATCCGAGCGGTAGCAGGCAAAAGGTTGGATGGGTAGAGGGAATGTATGATACCACTGTATTTAGAGCATTGGCAGGCGTCACGATTTTGTTTCAAATGATACACCATCATCGCATAGACATGCATTACTTGGCAATGAAGAATCGGTGACGTTTACTTTGTCTGCCAGCATTGGGGAAGTGACCCACTTTTATTCGTGAAGCTCCAAATTTGACGACATCCCGCCAACCGACCTCAGTCACCACTCTCTGCTAAATGTCTCGCCGTACAAGACTTCAGCACAAAGCTTTTCTTCTTGTTTCGAACACCGTCGATAGATAGTGAAAGGCTTCGCTACAGAGCCATGGCTATGCGCCAACGAGCACCCGCTGCATGCCGGCACCTGGCAAGCTGGACAGCATCTCAGCGATCACAATGTCGGCCGCAACGGCTACGAGGATGGACGGGCCGCACATGTGCATGCGCAGTACGGACGATATCGACATCAGCCGCCCTGAAGAGTACGGCAGCTTCAGAAAAGCCAGTGCCGCCGACGGATTGGAACCAGTTCATCTCCATGGGTAAGGAGCTTGCAGCGACGACAGCAACAAGCGCTTCTTTTTCTCTTTTTTGCTAACTTTCTCAAGAGCCAGAGACCTCATCCGACAGCCACACATTCACACTTGCCGTCAAGGACAATATTGCCACGCTCGGAACTCCCTCATCACCCTCTTCGTCATCACCAACAACATGTGGCTCGCGCGTTCTCGAGTCGTACCAGTCGCCATTCGAGGCGACCATTGTTTCGCAGATGCGAAAACGCGGCGCCAAAATCGTTGGCAAGACCAATCTCGACGAGTTTGGTATGGGATCACACAACCTCTACTCGAACGCGGGTGCTGTCACGGCCGGCTATGATGCTAAAAGTGGCAATGGCAATGGAAATGCCAATGGCGATGCCCTGTCGGTGGGTGGCAGTTCTGGAGGCTCGGCTGTGGCCGTGAGACTGGGCGATGCCGATGTGGCGCTCGGCACGGACACGGGAGGTTCTGTTCGGCTGCCGGCAGCCTATGGCGGCGTCGTCGGCTTCAAGCCCAGCTACGGCATGCTTTCTCGCTTCGGCGTGGTGCCGTACGCCAACAGTCTCGACACCGTTGGTCTGCTCGCACCAGACCTTGCGCCCATTCGGAAGCTCGTGGTCGAGAGCGGCCTCTGGTCCGAGACAGACGCCCAAGATCCTACATCTCTGTCGTCAGCGACACGACAGCGTCTTGCTGGCGTCCGCGAGGGATACACTCATGCCATCGACCTCTCCTCCGGGGACATGCCCTTGGCCGGCCTCTCCTTTGGCATCCCGCTCGAGTACAACATCGCCGAGCTCGATGCGCGCATCCGCGAGGCATGGATCGCTGCTGCTGCACGTCTGCGCTCGCTCGGCGCCACCGTGTCGCCCGTCTCGCTGCCATCGACGCGGCACGCGCTGCCGACGTACTACGTGCTGGCCCCCGCCGAGGCGTCCTCCAACCTGGCGCGGTACGACGGCGTCCGCTACGGCGGCGAAGCCCAGCCCGACTACGAGACGGCACGCTCGTCTGGTCTGGGCCGCGAGGTGCAGCAGCGCATCCTTCTGGGCGCCTACGTCCTGAGCGCCTCGGCGCGCGATAATTACTTTTTGCAAGCCCAGCGTGTCCGCCGGCTCGTCGTCCGTGACTTTGATGGCGTCTTCCGGCTGAGCAACCCTCTCAAAGACAAGGACCCCGGAACCGGTGTCTACCATGGCAGCAGCAGCAGCAGCAGCACTTACAGCAGTGATGGTGCCGCTGCCGCCGCAGATGACGACCATATTGACTTGAGCAGCCTGCCCGAGGAGCTGCCCATGGCCAACAAGCGCGGCCCGGCGCAGGTAGACTTTTTGCTGTGTCCAACGGCGCCCACGCCAGCGCCACGACTGGCCGATGTTGGAGCCGCGTCTTCGCCCGTCGATGCCTATGTCAACGACGTGTTCACCGTGCCGGCCAGTCTGGCTGGTCTTCCAGCCATCAGCATACCATCGCCGCCGATGTCTGGTGGTGAAGACTTGTGCCCCGGCCTTCAACTTATCGGCCAGATTTGGGACGATGCCAGACTGCTCGCAGTAGCCGACAAGGTGATGAAGGCTTCGTTTGAGCGGCCGCAAGACCAAGAAGCTTTGCAACGATACAGAGAAACGGGCACGGCACAATCATAGCTGTACAGACAAATAATGTAACGAATATGAAATATAAAATATATATTTGAAAACTAAAAAGTGACTCTGGGTCCCACTCTCCCCTACCAACCAACCCAACCATGTCTCATCCCGTGGGACGAGATACCATTTTGTTAGTAGAATTCTTTTCAGTATCGAGGGGGAATAAACTGACCTGGGAAAAAAGAAAAAAGGGGGGATGCATCGCCCACGAAAGAATAAGCGGCATTGCAATATAGAGGCCCTTGAATGCATCGCCCTGATCTGTTTGTGATGCCCCCGTCCCTGCCCTGGCTCTCCGTTCTTCCGAGACCATGACTCCAGCGAGGTCTCTCTGCATAGTGACAAAAAACGTAGACGACATCAGCGGTCTCTCTGGTGGCAGGTCTGCCAGAGAAGTTTGCTGAGTGGCTAGTGACATGTACTAGAGAGAGATGACACGCATGGTGATCTGAGGAAGGGTAAAAGCCAGTCAAAGACACCACAAAAACAAACAAGGAAACGATGCAGGCCTCCACGTCGCGCATCGAACTAATGTGTTTTCTCCTTGTTGCAAAAGCACCTCCCAGAGGAAGGGCTCTGCCGTCAAGAGACCACGAAGCTTCGCGATGGCTCTCCCATAGGAAAGACAAGTGACGGGGTGCTCCTTTTCCTCCCCCCTCCCCCGAGAGAGAGAGAGGGAAAGAACAAGAGGCCCGACCAGGTCCCCTGCTTTTCTGATGCCAATCACAGACGCACAGTGGCGCAAGGCCCTTTCAGGCTAGCCATCCTGTCCAAACTGTATTCCGCCTCCAGAGGAGAGCAAATAACAGGGACAGGACAGCGTGTATGAAGCTGTTCACCGACTTTTTCACATGCCAGGTAATTGTTGAAAGAAGGATCGAGAAGATGGAACAGGACGACAATGACAAATCGTGACGACACGCAACGAGATGGCGAACGATAGTCGACGGCAGACGGCAAAAAAGAACAAGTCGACAACACGACACACACAAAACCTGCCCTCAGCCCCAGACAAGGAAGCAAGACGAAGCACTTTTGGTGCCCCAGTCCTCTTTCATGTCAAGTATGTTTTTCTTCATTCCCTTCCACGTCTGGGGCAAGGTGGTTGCAGGCTGAAAAGTGTGCAACGCGCTGTTGTTCTTGTCTTGTTTTCTTTAGTCCAAACTGCCGACGAGAATAACCGCGTCTCGCTCGGTATCCCAAAACCAGGCGTCGTATCTCTGCCGAGTCGTCCCATTTCGATCTCCTCGGTGGGTTCCTTGTTTCCGTTGTAGCATGGAGGCGCGACGTTGACGAGGGCGATGCATCCCCGAGGAGAGAAAAAAGAGAAAAGAAGAGGGAAAAAAAGCAGCAAGAGCTCAGGGAAATTTTTATTTATGGGACAGTTCTGAGCTGGTGGGGCGTGAGGCCAAAGCTTTGATGAGTCATCGGGTGTATGATTAGTCATATTGTTTACAGCGCCCAGAAAGATACATCTGACATGTCCCTTTCACAAGTCGTCTGTCGGTTCTTCAATTTTTTCGAAACTCGTTCTCTTGTCTGGGTTTTCAGCTTGTTTTTGTGGAAAATGCATGTACAAGACGCCGTGTAGTGTCACCAACACGTCACATGTAAGATACAACCTGGTTGAGATGCACTGCACGGCCCGTTGCTACACCGTTAGTACCCCTCCAATAATTCAGGATCTAGGGCCCCTTGCACCAACAACAGATATTTAGCAGCAGCTTGCCAAAAGAGGAAGGCGGCAGCTCCGTCAATTGACGAATTGGTAGGTGAATAGGCGCCAGCGCAACCTCGCCGTTACTTCCAACCGCATGAAACATGCCGTATAGACATGCTGTCTATTGTTTCATGGGGTGCATACAATAGCCCTGGACGGATGTCAAGGTCTCTTCTGCTCGACGGCAAACCCGTTTGTTTTATTTGCTTTATTCATGCAAGCTTCGCTCAGGCCTCATGTAAGGGCAAAGGCCACGAGACATATATGAAATATCACACGGTATATATTCCACGAGAGTCGTCCATTTCTTCATGGACCAGGTATGAAAGCAGGGCCGTCGCCGCTGTCCGTCAGCAAGAGTTTCTTCCTTGTTTGCCCATGAGCATTGCAATTCTTTGATTACCTTTCTTGTCTGTCTTTTTTGCTTTCCTTCTTTTTTTCCTTTTTTATTTTCTGTTCGTCTTTCGGCCTCGACTTTAATTCATTCTTTCTGCTCTTCCTTCTTTTCTTCTCTTTTTTCCAGTCTTTACACGTCCATTGGAACCCATCACAATGAAGTTCCTTGGCTCTCTTCTTCTCAAATCTGCATTCTTGGCCGAGGCCATGCTGGCAGCGTGTGTCACTGTGCCGGTACAGTCGGCAACGTCAAAGGCCTCTCCAGCCTACAAGACCTTCACGAGCAAGAGCTCACTCGAGCATGTCGTCCGCATCCAGGACATGAACACGACGCTCTGCAATGCTGGCAGCGCGCAGTACTCTGGCTGGCTGGACATTGGCGACTCCAAGCACCTCTTCTTCTGGTACTTTGAAAGCCAATCCTCTCCTGACACGGACCCTCTCGTCTTGTGGGAGAACGGAGGACCCGGAGAGTCGAGCATGATGGGCCTTCTGAGCGAGAACGGCCCGTGCCTCATCAATGACGACGGAACCGGCACAGTCAACAACTCTTGCTCGTGGACAGCCAATGCCAACATGCTGTATCTCGACCAGCCTGCCGGTACAGGCTTGTCGTACATTGACGCCAACACCTCCACGGCCACGCCTGGCACGTCCCTGGCGGCTGCCGAGGACGTCTTCATTCTGCTGCAAATGTTTGCCAACGACGTCTTTCCCAATCTTCAAGGCCGTGATTTTCACATCGCCGGCGAGAGCTATGCCGTAAGTGGCTGTTCCATAGCCCGCAACATATAATATATACAGGCTCTCCTGCTGACTTGTAGGGCCACTACATTCCTGCGCTTGCCCACTACATCCTGGATCAAAACGCGGCCAATGCCAGCAGTCTTGCGCTGAATCTCCGTTCCGTCTTTGTGGTGAGCGGCTTCTTCTCGCCTCTCGACACGGCCTTTGGCTTTTGGGAAACGCTCTGCACCACCAACCCGGGCGTGCCCGAGCCTGTGTTGAATACCACCGTCTGCGACGGCATCGCCGAGACTCTGCCCCAGTGCGAGAACCTCTTGCAGACCTGCTTCACCACCGCTGACTCCAGCGACTGCGTCCCCGCTGCCCTCTACTGCCAAACCAACATCCTCGACACGTATGGCACACAAGCGGTCGTGGGTGCTCCCAGTCCGTACGACATCACAAAGACCTGCGTGGCCCCCGAGCTCTGCATCGAGCAGGTCGTCACCATTGAAGCCTTCTTCAACAGCGCCGACGTCCGCGCCGCTCTCGGTGTTCCAGCGGCGGCCGGCACTTTCCAGGCCATCGATGATGGTGTCAGTGCCGCTTTTGCAGCCACTCTCGAGCAGGCCACGACCTCGGAGTCGGACGTGCTGGCCCTGCTCGAAGCCGGCATCGATGTCGGTCTCTTTGGCGGCAACCTTGACCTCCTGGGCAACACGGTCGGAAACCACAAGTTTGCCAACGATCTCCGCTGGAAGGGTCAGCCTGCTTTCAATAGCAAGCAGCTCGCTCCCTGGACCTATAATGGAGAAAAAGCCGGCACGCTCAAGGAGGTCTTTATTCAGATCGGCGACCTGCCCCAAACGACTCGCTTCAGCTTTGTCACTTTTGATGGATCTGGCCATATGGTGCGTAATAAGTCGACCTACTGAACAGTGAGCCAGTGATACGGTTTTACTAACATTTGCAGGTCCCCATGGACAAGCCTGGCCCTGCCCTTCAAATGTTTCAGGGCTGGCTCAAGCGTGAGCCGTACGCATAGAGCTCCCTTGTCGTCTGATATTGAATTCCCCTCTTGATACAGTGCAATATTTTTTATACCGATATGTGATAGAATTTGGTATTAGGTGCATGGATAAGAACTTTTATGATAGAAATTGTCTTCACTCTTTTTTTTCACATTTCCTCTACAATGGCCTGGCCTGAGGTCATCATGTATATGGTAGATCTGAGTGCCCGTTTTTCATATTAATTTCAATAATGGCGTTCAGAAAGAAAAGATAGCAACGGGGTACCTATGCATGGCTGGGCACAACCTGCTCGCCCTGATAGGGAGCTGTGTGTCTGCCTATTTTATACGAAGTATTCCGCATGAGGCATATATATTGAGCTTGGTTGGTCAGTTTTTTTTTTTTTTTTCTTCTCCCATTTTGGGTTTTAACTTTCTACCATGGAAGTGTGTTCGTTGTAAAGTGTAGGTTTAATACCTAGGTAGTTACCTAAAAAAGGATGAAAGTCTAAAAACCTGGAATGAAAAGCAAAATAATAATAATAATAATAATAATAATAATAATAATAATAATAATAATAATAATAATAATAATAATAATAATAATAATAATAATAATAATAATAATAGGAATAGGTAGGTGGCCAAAAAATCACCCAAATAAAAGAAGAAATCTTTTTGAAAAAAAAAAAAAAAACAACCCCAGGAAGAAAAAGTTTAAGTAAGTACCTAGGGAAAATAGACCACGAGATGCCTGCCTCCTAGTAGAACGAACAAAATACCTCGTATATCTAAATTGGTCACGGTAAAAACAAGAAAAGCCAAGGCAATATGGAGTATCACTCACACAACCCTCTTATTTACCCGCGCTACTTTTGCTTCCATAGGTACTACCCATTAGGTTAGCAACGCAGGCGAAAATGGAGCCCTGCGTCATGATGTTGATATAGGTAAACTCCGAGGATGTAAACCATATCACACAGAGCGCAACCTACACTTACAAAAACCAACATCCTACTTCGGTATACCTACCTAGTGGTGTTCATACGTAAATTTATTTCTGGCGTTCTTGTAATGAGTTGACTTCCTATTAACTTGTGTAACTTATCCTTCTACTTGACGCCTGGCCACCATAAAATGATTTGAGCCCTCTCTGATTGAAAAATGAAACACCACAAAACGCCCATGGTCTCCTGCAAAAAGCTTGAATAAAAATGAGAAAAGAGGGAAAAGAGCGAGAAAAAAAATTAATAAACATTAAAGAGACTGTACAAAGAAGAATAGACAAAAAAAGAAGCAAAAGAGAAAGGAGAAAAAAAAAAGGTATTGGAGACAGCGACCACTATAGTCTTTTATTGCCGTCCTCGCTTCCGCCGTGTGGATGGCGTGCTGGCCGAGCCGAAATTGTGCAGACGCTCGCCGACAAGGTAGGCCTCATCGCGGATGCGCAGCTTCCACGTGTCGTACTTGCCCGACATGCCCCAGAGCCACCAGATGCCAACGGCAGACATGGCCACAACGGGGAAGCTGTAGCGGTAGACGAGACGGAGGTCGAGCATCGAGGCCGATGCTGCGACACCGTCGGCCGCCGCTTCTGCCGCAGCATCCGCGGCAGGACTGGCGAGACCAATGGCGCGCAGCAGCGCCAGGAGAGCGTGCATGGCAATCGACGAGCCAATGGCAGACGAGACGGTCGACAGGATGGCCGAGGTGGCATGTGACCAGACGATAAAGAGGCGCGCCATGCCCAGGGGCACACCAATGGCAACCATGGCCAGTGCAAGACCGGGCACGATAAATGCGCGCGTCAGCAGTCTCACATCGGGGTCCAAGCTACCGCGACGGAGGACGGCGCGAATCGACGTGGCGGCGCGGCTCTCGGGGTACCACGACGTGATGGTGCGGGTGGCCACCTTGAGGTACAGGAGACCGAGCGTCCACGACTGCACCAGCCGGATCGTGTGACGGCCATCCGCAATGTCGGAACCAGTGCTGCTGCTGCCGCCGCCGCTGCTGCTCGTCGAGGCGTCGACTGCGTACATGTAGGTGTGCAGAGGGATGAGCACATACAACTCCATGAGAATCGTGGTGAGCAGCGGGAAGACGACGAGAATAAAGGCATAGGCGTAGACGACGCGGACGACGCGCAGGATGATCTCGGCCGCGGCCTTAGCGGTGCTGACGATCGTGGCAGCGCGCAGCATTTGACGGACAGCACCGACCAGGCTGCGACCAGCGCGGACGAGGTGCCACAGGACATAGGTGGCCGTGCCGAGGATGTAGATGCCAACACTAAACGCATAGACATCGTTTGTGTCCTTGACGTCGGTGACGCTGACCTCGGGCAGCACGCTGCGGAAGAGCCAGCGGCCAAAGAGCAGCGGGACGATGGTGACGGAGACGCCCGTGACGGCCGCAAACATCCAGATGCACAGGATAAAGAGCGCGATGCGCACCTTGAAGTGCGGCGGCAGGTACACCATGCGGTACTCGTCGGTGTTGTAGATCTCGCGCTGGCTGTCGGGGCCGCCCACCACGGCCGCCGTCGAATCGTTCGAGGCCGTGCTGTCGAGGTTGGCCTCGCCGTTGCGGGCACGCGCTCCGCCTGCCGCTCCGGATCCCGCTCCGGATCCCGCTCCAGATCCCGCTCCAGATCCCGCACCCGTGTCGATTCGCTGGTCCGACTCGGTCACTTCGACAAAGACGCTCTTGCCGCGCGGAATCTTTACCTGATCAGATGCCGGAGCGCGCACAAAGCGACCATTGGGAATGAGCTGGCCCGATTCGACAAGCTTCTTCTTCATGATACTGTCAAAGCGGATGGTTGCGGCGGACTGCAGGGCGATGCCATCGCTGTAGATGGCGCCGGGGATGTTGGTGTTGTAGATGGTGCGACGGCCCTCGGTGGCAACGCCAAACGGCACGACCTCGTTCTTGACCTCGTCAAAGTCGAGTATGACGCGCGAGAACCAGGGGAAGCGCTGGTACTGCGAGTCGGGAGCCAGCACCAGCGTGCCCTCCTCGTCGATGCGCCGCTCGCCAAAGAGGAACCAGGTGATGCGCAGCATGCGGCCCGAGCGGCGGAACCACCACGTGTACATGGCGTGCAGGCGGTCGCCGGGACGGAAGAACTTGAGGGCCAGCGGCATCACAAAGTTGTAAAAGAGCAGGTCCAGCGGGAAGTCGATAACCGCCGCGCGCGACGAGTAGTGGATGGGCAGCACTGCGCTGGGGCCCGTGCCAGCGCCGCCTGCCAGCCAGAGACCCCAGACGATGCCGCCAAGACAGAGAATGACGAGAGCGCCGTAGACAAAGGCTGAGAAGAGAATCTTACGAAGCTGAGCCGTAACGCTGCGGTCGAGCACGTCGCGGATAGGGTGGAACTCGGGGTCGTCGGGGTCGCGGATAAAGTAAAGCACACCCTTGCGCATAATCTTACGGCACATGGAGACAAAGAGGGCAAAGTGGAACATGTAGCCTGTGCCGATAAACCAGTGCACAAATAGCGACGTCAGGGGGTAATCGGCGGTGAACTGCAGCCTTGTCGCCACCGACGCGCCCTCAAAGATGGGCAGGAGTGCCATGTCCAACAGCAGGCCGCAATAGAGCGGGAACACAAGCATCTCGATACCTATGATCAAAATCACCTTGAGCACGCCGCTTGCCTGGTTGAGCGCGTCCAGCACCGACGCCTCCATGTCTTGTCCGGTCTGCGAACTCGCCAGCGTCATGCCCTTGTGCAGGTACAGGCCGCCCAACAAAACCGCCGTCGCGTACCCCATCATGATGGCCAGCACGCGGTCGCCACTGTCCCAGTAAGCATAGGCGAGGTTGACGGCGACGCTCTCGCTGCCGTCGGGAAGCGTAATGACCCACGAGCTCGGGTTCGTCAGGACGACCGGCAGACCGGCCACAACGGACCACGCTGCGCTGCCCCAGACGCGTGCAAACGCCAGAATCTCGGGGCCCTTGGTAAAAACGGTACCCGTGACCACCATGACAAGCGTGTCCCAGCCGCCCGTGACAGTGCTGGCAATCTGTGCCTTGATAAAGTTGAGCGCTTCGTGGGTGGTGGCCGAAAACACGCGGATCTCGCCGGCCGTAATACTGAGGAGCTCCGTGCTCACGCTCTCCATAACGCGCTCGCCGGCTTTTTGATAGATGCCGTAGGCCGTGGCGATCGAGGGTCCCAGCACATAGGTGCCGCTGGCGGTGATCTGGTTCAGCCCCAACACTGCCTGGAGAAGACGAATGGGGATGTGGATGGCATAGAGCGTGACAAAGACAATGGCGCCCAGGACGAGGGCGACGAGATCCTGCAGCAGCTTGGACAGGTTGAACATGAGCATGACGGGCCGCGTCGGATTGGCAATCAGCCAGATGCTGATACGCCCAATGTTGTAAGGCAAAAAGATGCCGACGAACAGACCCACGGTGACCAAAAAGGCACAAAACATGGCATTCTGGAAGAGGCCGGCCAGCGGCCCACGCAGACCAAGCAGCTCCAGCACACCCTCCAGGTCCTCGGCATCTTCAATGGCATCGGCCTCGAGGTTGGCTGCCACGGCATCGGCCGCCTCCTGCTCCAAAGCTTCGCGGGCCGCCTCGTTCAGTGGCTGGTCCTGGCCCATGTCGTCAAACTCCTCGGCATCCAAGTCGTCCAGAGGGGGGGGGATGTCGGCAGGGTCAATGTTGTCCAGGTCGCGCCACATAAAGTCGGCAACGTGGCCCAGGAATCCTCCGTCGGGATCGACCTGAAGCTGCTGCAGAATGGGTGCCATGGCCTCGTTCTGGTCGTTCTGGTCGTTCTGTTCGTTCTGGTCGTTCTGCGCATGCTGCTGCGGCACGTGCATGTCGTCAATAGCTCCATCGAGGGCATCAACAGCCGCAATGCGGACGGCCGGCACGTGGCGGTCTTGTGGCTCTGGTGTTCCAGGCTCACGAGCATCCGCCCCTGCTTCGGTGCCATCATCGACAGGAGAGCCATTAGCAGCCGGCTGTTGCGCAAACGAATCCTCCATTGGCTCCATCGTAGGCGCGTGAGATGACAACGGCGTGGGAATGGAGCTATTGCCAGTCGATTCGGCTTCCTGCACAGCGGCATTGGTGCGGAACCGGCCCGTGAACTCTGGGTATGCATTGACACCCGTAGCGAGACTAGCCGCTGATGCGTCGGGAGGAGCTGGGGTTGGGTTCATGGTGTTGCTGACATTATCGAAGCTCCAGTTGTTGTTGGCCAGGGGGTGGACGCCGTGCAGGACAGCCGGGCCGTCCGTGTTGGCTCGTGGCCGGAGGCCATACTCGAACTCGCTGGTGGGGGTTGCTTGAGATGGAAGCGCAGAGGCTGTGCCGAAGTTGTTCGTCGCAGAAGAGTTGACAGCACGTCGATCGCTGGAGCTATCATCGGTCATCCACCCGTCTTCTTCATCGCCATCCTCCTCCTCGCGTGCAACCTCCTTGCCCTTTCTTGACCTCGACTGAGCATGGCCGTTAGCCGCAGAGGCCTCGGGGTCGATCTGTTCGTGCTGCCTTGGCTCAAGATGCTCAATCTCTTCGATATGCTCGAATTGCTGATGGTACGCGAGAGGCTGGTGAAGACCGGCGGCGGTCTCTTCTTCCTCGCCATCCTGCTCCTCTTTCTTCTCGTTCTCCGTCTCCTCGACCTTGTCGTCACCCTTCTCCTCGTCACCGCTGGACAGCTCCCGTCCTACCAGTTGTTGGCGATCGACAACCGTCTGCATCTTGTCGAGCCAGAACTGCAGACGATCCTCACGACCCTCTGCGCGGGCGATCTCGCGAACGCGCTCAGAGACACCATTGGCGCGCCGATAGAGGTCAAGGTACTCTTGAAGGTTGAAGCTGTCGTCATCGTTCGCTTGGTTTCCTCCATTCGACGATGATGATTCGTCTTCGCGGTCAGGAGAAGGAGGAAGAGCAGGAGGAGGACCGACCTCAAGAGCAATAGCTGCCCTGCGCATCGCTCCCACCATCTCCAGTGCAGCCATGTCCTCGTCTGAAGTATCGGCGTAGTTAACTTCGTAGCTGCTCAGCTGTAACGACAGAGAAGCCGACGGGGCAGGAGCTTGGACCCTGTTGGCTTCAACAGCCTCTGCTTGGGCACGGGCACCAGCTGCTGCTGCATCTGCAGATATTGAGCGGGACCGTGCTGCATAGTACTCCATATCATGCACCATGCCGGCCGTGGTGGACCCCATCGAGTCGGTTTCCCACTCAGAATCGTCCCAGGCGTCGTCGTGTTCGTGTTCGTGTTCGTGGCCATGGTCATGGTCATGATCTTCCATAAAGCGATGGTGGTGGTGATGATGGTGAACATGGCGAACGCGAACAGGTCCGCGCATAGGAGCCACACCCAGCGGGCCAGCAGGGCCGGCAACGTCGACAACGGGAGGCGGCGGACCCCGGACACCACGTGCGTGTCCTGCAGGATTGCGCGGCACCGGCGGCAGTGGAACGTCCGGGACGATCAGATCCCCGTCTCCTTCATCGTCGACATCGTCGTCCACTTGGGGAAAGCCGTCGTGGACGTGGATCTCATGGTGCTGCTGTTGGACGACGTAGTCGCGCAGGAGAATGACGAGAATGAAGCAGACAATGACGAGCAGCGTAATGAACTGGCCCTCGATCGTGTAGATGACAAAGCGGTTGAAGAGTGGGAAGCGCGTGAGGTTGCGCAAAAAGCCCACGTCGCTCAGCAGCGTCGACGGCATGACGCCGCTGGCCAGCGTGGTGCCGTTGGTCAGGGTCAAGAGCGAAGCCAGCTCGGGCGCGCCGACGACGCTGAGCATGACACGCACCATGCTGACAATGAAAAAGTTGGTCGAGGTGCCATTGGCAGCAGAGGACAGGCCATCCATGGAGGTGCTCATGGTGCTGTTGTCGCCGCCGACTAGCGCCGAAACGACGGCGGCCGTCACATTGGACGCAGCGTCCGCCGACGCGTTGGCCGCCCCAGCCACGGGCGCGAGGACGGCTGCCACACTGTTGCCGGAAATGTCGGGCGACACGAGGCCCTCTTCGCAGATCCAGAAAAAGAGCGACCACTCCTCGCGTGTGATAATGGGCACGAAGACGAGCCACACAAAGGCGACGAGCGCCACGCGCAGCCACACCAGCACGTTGCGCAAGAAATAGCCCACCAGATAGCGAACAAAGACGAGCGCCGGCAGCTGCTTGGGCATTGTCGGCGAATAGAGCTTGGTGAAGCGGAAGGGTGTCTTGCACAGCTCGCAGTGCTTCTTTTGCGAGTGGGACAGCCACTCCATCAGACAGTCCTGGTGCACGTACTTGATGCTGCCACTGCATTTGCACGGGTAAAAGAGCGGCTCCTGCGGCGTGGCCTCGCCGCGACAGATGCGGCAGGTGTCGGGCTCGAGGCTGTTTTGCAGCACCGCATAGCTGTTGTCGCCCGCGTCGATGTTTCGCGCACGTGACCCCGTGGCACCGTGAGATGTCCGTCGGCCGCGATGCCGTTGCGGCTCGTGCTGAATAGCACCGTCCATGGTGAATGATATAAAAATGCGTGTATGGTGAGATTGGAATGTCGACAGATATTAAAAGGGGGATGTTGGGCAGGATATGAAGGGTATCGTGGGAGAGGCGTTGAGATAGGTCGATAATCGATGGGATGGCACGCGGACCAAGGAAATGCCCCTGTTAATGGTTCATTCCCGAGGCCAAATCTCTGCCAGAGATAGACGACACGCAACTGGACCAGCCAAGAAATGTCGCTATCGGTGTGATGATGTTGACAATGGTGACCGTTAGGTCTGAGGTTCCCGGGAAATACTTTGCAAATGGCCGCAAAGTACCGACGCGTCAGAGCGGCGGCAGCCAAGATTGGCCGCAGTAGTTGCAGATGCTCGAAGCGGTCCGGCACACAGAGCTGTTCGGCATATGCAGGCAGCGCGTCGGGAGTGTCGTGGTCGGCTGCGGTGCTGCGTTGCTGCGTGCCCGGTGAAAGGTCGTGATGCTAGGGCAGAGTCGAGAAAGAAGGAGTTGGAAAAAGGCAGAAGCACAGCAAAATAGTGGAGCTGGGGCGGACAGCGGGCTCGGGGGGGAACGGTAGGTTCGGGTGCGTTCCTGCACTCTTCCTCAGGACACCTGGACCAACTGTAGTAGGGGTGGCAACCGTTGCGGCTTGCTGTATTCCGGGGGTAGCTCCTGCCTTTATTACTCCGTAATAATAAAAGTAGCGCCCGAAATTCAGCCTGTTGCAGAAGCTGCCAGCAGTACTTTGATTGAGCTAGTGCGCCCTGTGATGCGCCTGGTGCTGGGAAAGGAGGTCTAGTCAGCCAAAACCTGTGGAATAAGAGTAGCCGTGCGTGGGCGAGGCACATTTGTATGCAACAGATTAAACAATGCGTCGAGTGAATGCATGAAGAGTCGAGACTCAGTGCATGCTATCTGTTATGTCACTCACTCAATATTCACCCCCTATCTGAGCTGCTGTGTAACCAAAGAGGTGGCCTTGTTAGATGCGGTGATCTTAGTCATTTTCTGGTCATTTCGCGCCAGACCTCCTATTTACGCGGATTATGTAACCGCCGTGGGGTCCACTTTTGATGCTGCCAGCCAACGCGTCGCCGCGACGCGTAAAGTGCTTTTTGCAGTGCGACTTTGTCGTAATCAGTGACAGCAGCCTTCCGACGACAGTCCAAGATCGCCCGCAGCAGCATTGTCACCAACTCCAGCATTGCTCTAGCTCGGTATTATTGACACAACAAGCATCCGACCGTCCAACACCACCTCACAATGGCCAGCTTCTTCGACCTCAAGGCCCGGAAGCAGGCTGCTGCCAACGGCGCCAACAAGACCGACAAGCAGACAAACGAACCACCTCGCGCACAGCCATGGGTTGAGAAATAGTATGTTTTGGGAGAAGGAGGGGGAGGGGTAAAGAAAGCGTCGTGGGACGGTGCTGATCATATAGCCGGCCAAAATCGCTGAGCGACGTCACGGCCCAGGACCACACCGTCACCGTCCTCCAGCGCACACTTCAAGCTTCTAATGTACGTTTGATAAATACATCTTGCGAGACCAAGGCCGTACAAGGTCACTGACAGCCAAGCTCCCTCACATGCTCTTCTATGGCCCTCCCGGTACGGGCAAGACATCCACCATCCTCGCCCTCGCCAAGGAGCTCTTTGGCCCCGAGTTTATGAAGTCCCGCGTGCTCGAGCTCAACGCTTCGGACGAGCGCGGCATCTCGATTGTCCGCGAAAAGGTCAAGGACTTTGCCCGCATGCAGCTGACCAACCCGCCGCCGGGCTACCGCGACCGCTACCCCTGCCCGCCCTTCAAGCTCATCGTCCTCGACGAGGCCGACTCCATGACCCAGGACGCCCAGAGCGCCCTGCGCCGCACCATGGAAACCTACAGCAAGATCACGCGCTTCTGTCTCATCTGCAACTACGTCACGCGCATCATTGACCCGCTGGCCAGTCGCTGCAGCAAGTTCCGCTTCAAGAGTTTGGACCAGGGCAATGCCCGCGCCCGCCTCGAGCAGATCGCCGCCGCCGAAGGTGTCCCCCTGGCCGAGGGCGCCGTCGACGCGCTCATCCGCTGCAGCGAGGGTGATCTGCGCAAGGCCATTACGTATCTGCAGAGTGCAGCGCGACTTGTTGGTGCGGTGGCTGTGGTTGGTGGTGGTGGCGCGGCGAAAAAGAGCAAAGCAGACGCCGATGACAGCATGGATATTGATAGCGGCAACGCACCAGAAAAGACGACACCGCCCGTCACCGTCCAGATTGTCGAGGATATTGCTGGTGTTATTCCTGAAAAGACCATCTCCACGCTCGTCTCCGCCATCCGGCCACCAAAAAAAGGCACCAGCCCCGGCGTCACGTATCGTCCGGTGGCCGAGGTGGTCGAGGACCTCGTGGCCGACGGCTGGAGTGCCGGTCAAGTCGTGACGCAGCTCTACCAAGCTGTCGTCTATGACGAGACAGTTGCTGACGCTCACAAAAATCGGATCGTCCAAGTATTTTCAGAGATTGACAAGCGCCTCGTCGACGGCGCCGATGAGCACCTGTCTATCCTCGATCTGTCGTTGCGCATCTCGGCCATTATGGCCAGCGGTTGATTTTTCGGTTTGAATGGGTATGATAAAAAAAGTGAGGAATAAAAAAATAACTGCATGGTGGAAAATCACATGGCCGTGGGAATGGAGTTGTGGCTCTTGTCGTTTCTGTTTTGATTTACGGTTGGTTTATATTGTTGTTCAACATAGCCCTCGCATACATTTCTATCAGTTTCCATATTTCCATCACTGCGAATGATCATCGGAATCAGCATTGGGAATTCATCACGCTGTCATAATTGGTATTTGTATCGGGTGAAACGTCAAAAGCAATCAAAAGTAAAAAGCAGTCATCACCCCGACTTCAAAAGACCCAGCTCGCCATTCAGGCTTGCCCAGATATCCCGAGCCGGGCCAACCTTGTCCATCTTTCCATCCTCCTTTTCGTCCCGTGGTGGTCGGCCAAGAAGCTCGTCCACCTCAGCAAGGGCATCCGTCACGCTCTCCAGTGCAACCTGGCCTTCTTCCACCTGCTCAAATACGGCTTCAAAAGTTGCAATCTTGGCAGCTTCGGCAGCATCCGTCCAGTTTCCAACACGCTGGCTAATACCTCCGTTTGCACCGCCAGCCCCAGCCGATAGTCTGGCAAAAATTCCCTTTCGTAGAGAGCCCGTGCCGGACATGGAGGAGGTAGATGCCGCAAGTGATCCTGCCCCTCCCCGACTTCCTTGCGAGCCGTACTGTGGAAGAAGCTGGCTCTCATCGGCAAGGTGGTCCAGCATCTGGCAGGTGTCCTTGACACGCCTGGTCAGCAGGGTGTTGTAGTGTGTCTTGTGCGCAATATCGGCCTTTTGGTTGTGTGCTACAGCCAGCAGACGCTCCAAGTATGGCGCCATGAGCAGGTTGCCCATAGCCGCAGCGTTCTCGGCTTTCTTCTTGGCCAGCATCTCCTCTCTAGCTGTACTTGGCGAAGGTCGTTCAGGCGAGCTGGGTGCAACATTGGTAACTTGTGCTGCTGCCGCGCGGGCGCGTTCGATTTGCGGCGCAAGATGTGGCATGTTGGCAAAGAGAGGGTTCTTGTCGGCTGTCGCCGATGTCGTTGATGCTGTCGCACCAGCAGCAGCAGCAGCAGCAGCAGCGCCTCCTGGAAGCATCCCAGCGACCATGTCCACCAGCTTCCGTCTTGCCCCGACATAGCTTGCGTACTTTTCCCGAATCTCAAAGACGCGGTCCTCGAGCTCTTCTTTTGCCTCTTGGCTTCCACCGAGAATAGCCCTGACATCGCCCTGGCCATTAAGCAGGCTCTGCCGCAGCAAGCGAGACGACTCGGCGGCGTCTGGATCCTCCTCGTCTTCGCCATCCACGTGGGCTTTGCTGAGTTCAGTCTCTATCCAAGCAATGAGCTCATCACGCGCCACGCCAAGAGCGTGCAGTTTGGCAGCTGTTGCCGCAGCCGCTGATGTGACCGTTGTTCCCTCTCGGCGCGCAGTCTTGGATCTCGCGGCCGCAAGACGCTTTTCCTCCTGACGAAGAACTAGCTGAGACCGTAGAACCTTGGTCTCAAGCTGTGCCACGAGGTCATCAAGATCCAACGGTGGCTTTGAGGCCGCCGATGTCGACGAATCCTCAGCGTCGTCCTGTGCCAGTCCCTCCACCACCGCCCTTGGAACCTCGGGTAAGACTCGTGTCGCATCGCTGTAGATAAATTCCGGCTGCAGGTAGTCTTCGCCCGCTGCGACGGCCACTGGGCGCTCGATAAGGGCGTCCAGGTACCGGTTGACCGTCTGCAGTCGTTCCCGCTTCTTGCCCAACTTGGCCGTCACGAGGTGCTCCTGGAGGATGGATGCCCCGTCGTGTGATCGACCGGAAAACAATCCTTGCCGTGGTGTTCCTGATCCCGATTCTGGTGATGCAGCAGCAGCTGCTGTCCTCGATAGTTCTGCGAGATCGGCAGCTCTCTTCTCAAACGTCCGTCGCGCATCGAGGTTCGCCTGCAATGCCCTCAAGTACTCTTTCTGGAGACCTCTTGTCTCGGGAGATACATCCGTCTTCCATCCACCGTCGGGCAGCGCCAGGCTGCCACCGTCCAGCATATCGTTGTCACCGACATTCCGCTTGATGCTCGTCGACAAATGCGCCTTGAGAACACGTCGGATATGCGCCGCTTCTTCTCGTGGCCGAACGTACGGCTCGAGCGCCGCTTTAATTTTCTGAGCTGTGTCGTCGGGCGTGGTCATGGTCGTCCGCGCCAGCCAGGCGGTTCATGGTGGACGGTCTTGTGCCGAAAATCTGATTTTGACCTCGTTGAAGCCGGCCCCCCGTGCAGCCTGCAGTGTGCAAAGTACGTACCCCCCGTAGTCGTAAAACAACCGCCTGCGGTCTGTGGGTCGCACCTTCCTGCAAGCTGCCGCTAGCGCCATCGAGCCTCGTTGTTTTGGGGCGCTGACCGCGATTAAACTATTTAATTTCAGAATTAATTTAATTCCCGCCGCTAAAAATTTCGACACCTTCCATGCAAGGCACGCAAAAGCTGCCAGAACGTCAACAACAAACAGCAACAGCACGGCAGGCACACTCTTTCGCGATACCTTTCCCGCCACCGTCGCTCCTTCCACTCCAATCGCTCTCACAAATACGGCACCTTCCATTTACGACCACGGAGCACCTTCTCTACGAGTGACTGTAACGATTGCGGAGTAGCAGCTGTGTGTCTCTCTCTCTTTTGGGGGCTTTCCCTCGTCGGCTTTTCGACATCGCCCCCAACCTCGATATCACGAGCCGCCACACCCATTCTCTCTCCCTCTTTCTATCTCTCTCCCTTTCTCACCCTCCACCTCGATAATAAACCCCCGACAACACCGCCAAGATGTCAAAGAATTACGATGTGTCGCAGTACAAGTACTCGGCCATGTCCAACCTGGTCCTCCAGGCGGACCGGCGCTTCGTCTCGCGGAGAAAGGACGAGGCCACTGGCGATCCAGAATCGATGGCCGGCCGTCTGCGCATCCAGGACATGGGCTCTCGTGTAGCGCGAGAGGCAGCACCCAAGACGAAGAAGGCGTCTGCCATGCCCGATGTGAAGCGCGGCGACTTCCGCGACGGCCAAGACATTCTGCAGCGCGAGCAGCGCAAGCGTCAGGCCCAGACAGGCGCCCGTGGTTCGACGATCCTGGGCGGCGCCGACACGCTCGTGGTCGACCTGCACTACCGGCCACGAACAAGCGCGACGCGCGCGACGTTTGAGCTGATCCTGTCGCTCGTGGCGCGCACGCTCGGCGACGTGTCGCAGGAGATTGTGCTGAGCGCGGCCGACGCCGTGCTTGAGTACCTTAAAGATGACGATCTCAAGGACTTTGACAAGAAGCGCGAGGTCGACGACATTTTGGGCGCGTCGCTGAGCCCCAAAGAGTTCAACGAGCTCGTCAACCTGGGCAAGAAGATCACCGACTACGACGCGCAAGACGACGACGACAACAATGGCGACACAGCCATGGCCGACGCCGACGACGACGAGATTGATGAACGCCAGGGCGTGGCTGTCGACTTTGACGATGAGGACGACGACGAGGATGCCGTTGTCAACGAGGTCCGCGACATGTCGTCCGAAGACGAAGACGACGGCGACGAGCAGGACCAGCCCGGCCTCTCCGAAGAAGCAACAGCCGGCGGCGCGGGCGCAGATCGCGATGAGGAGGAACTCGGCTTTGTCGACGGCGATGCCATGCTCATCTCGGGAGGGGACGGCCAGCAGGCAGCCGGTCGCAACGGTGCCAAGGCCGACAAGACCAAGGACGCCAACTACGTTTTGGCGCGCGACATTGACGCCTACTGGCTGCAGCGGCAGATTGGCCGGCTATACAGCGACGCGCACATTCAGCACGACAAGACGACACAGGCGCTGCACATTCTTTCGGGCGAGCCCGACGACGCCGAGGGCGACGAGAAGCCGCTGCACGAGATTGAAAACGAGATGATGGAGCTCTTTGACTACGAGCATCCCGAGGTCACGCAGAAGCTCATTGACAACCGCGAAAAGATTGTCTGGCTGACGAAGCTCGCGCGCGCCGAGAACGCCGAGGAGCGCGCTACCATTGAGCGCGAAATGGCGTCCGAGGGCCTGCGCTGGATCCTCAACGAGCTGTACGGCAAGGACGCCGGCGACGCGGCCAAGAAGGGCAAGATGGAGATCAAGATGGACGTTGACTCGAGCGCCCTGGCTGGTTCAGCTGCGGCGAAGCCCAAGACGGAGGAGGATACCAAGGACGGCCAGCTCGTCGGCGGTCTGCAGCCTCGCCGCACCATCAACCTCGAGAACCTCGTCTTTGAGCAGGGCAACCATCTGATGACGAACCCGCGCGTCTCGCTGCCCGAGGGCACCACAAAGCGCGCCTTCAAGGGCTACGACGAGATCCACGTGCCGCCGCCCAAGAAGCGCAACGACCCCCAGGACTCAAACATCCCCATCACCGACATGCCCGCGTGGTCGCGCGGCCCGTTCAGCACGGCCAAGACGCTCAACCGCATCCAGTCGCGCTGCTACCCGTGCGCCTTTGAGGACGACGGCAACATGCTCGTCTGTGCCCCCACCGGCAGTGGCAAGACCAACGTGGCCATGCTGACCATTCTGCGCGAGATTGGCAAGCACCGCGACCCGGAGACGGGCGAGATCGACCTGGATGCATTCAAGATTGTCTACATTGCGCCGCTCAAGGCGCTGGTCCAGGAGCAGGTCGGCAACTTTGGCAAGCGTCTCGAGCCGTTTGGCATCCGCGTCTCGGAGCTGACGGGTGATCGCCAGCTCACCAAGCAGCAGATCTCCGAGACCCAGATCATCGTCACGACGCCCGAGAAATGGGACGTCATCACGCGCAAGGCCACCGACCTGTCGTACACCAACCTCGTCCGCCTCATCATTATTGACGAGATTCACCTGCTGCACGACGACCGTGGCCCCGTTCTCGAGAGCATTGTCAGCCGCACGCTGCGCCGCAACGAGCAGACGGGCGAGCTGGTCCGCATTGTCGGTCTGTCGGCGACCCTCCCCAACTACCGCGACGTGGCCAGCTTTTTGCGCGTCGACATCAAGACGGGCCTCTTCTTCTTTGACAGCACGTACCGTCCCTGCCCGCTGCGCCAGGAGTTTATCGGCGTCACCGACCGCAAGCCGATCAAGCAGCTCAAGACCATGAACGACATTACCTACGCCAAGGTTCTCGAGCACGTCGGCAAGAACCGCAACCAGATGATCATCTTCGTGCACTCGCGCAAGGACACGGCCAAGACGGCGCGCTACATCCGCGACAAGGCGATGGAGCTCGGCACCATGGACCAGATCATGAAGCACGACTCGGGCACCAACGAGATTCTCAAGGAGGCGGCCGAGCAGGCCACCGACAAGGACCTCCGGGATATTCTGCCCTACGGCTTTGGCATCCACCACGCCGGCATGAGCCGTGCCGACCGTACCGACGTCGAGGATCTGTTTGCCCAGGGCGCCATCCAGGTGCTGTGCTCGACGGCGACGCTGGCCTGGGGTGTCAACCTGCCCGCCCACACCGTCATCATCAAGGGCACGCAGGTGTACTCGCCCGAAAAGGGCAGCTGGGTCGAGCTGAGTCCGCAGGATGTGCTCCAGATGCTGGGTCGTGCCGGTCGTCCGCAGTTTGACACGTACGGCGAGGGCATCATTATCACGACGCAGAACGAGCTCACCTACTACCTGTCGCTTCTCAACCAGCAGCTGCCCATTGAGAGCCAGTTCATCAGCCGTCTCGTCGACAATCTCAATGCCGAGGTTGTGCTGGGCAATGTGCGCTCGCGCGACGAGGCCGTCGAGTGGCTCGGCTACACCTACCTCTTTGTGCGCATGCTCCGCTCGCCCGGTCTGTACCAGGTGGGGGCCGAGTACGAGGACGACGACGCCCTCGAGCAGAAGCGCGTGGACCTGGTGCACTCGGCGGCGCTCGTCCTGCGCAAGTCGGGCCTGATCAAGTACGACGAAAAGTCGGGCCGCATGCAGGGCACCGAGCTGGGCCGCATTGCGTCGCACTACTACATCACCAACACGTCGATGGAGACGTACAACAACCTGCTGCAGCCGTCCATCTCGGTAATTGAGATGTTCCGCATCTTTGCGCTGAGCGCCGAGTTCAAGTACATCCCCGTGCGCCAGGAGGAGAAGCTCGAGCTGGCCAAGCTGCTGGCCAAGGTGCCCATCCCCGTCAAGGAGAGCGTCGAGGAGCCGCATGCCAAGATCAATGTGCTGCTGCAGACGTTCATCACGCGCCTGCAGCTCGACGGCCTGGCGCTCATGTCGGACATGGTCTACGTCACGCAGTCGGCCGGCCGTATCCTGCGCGCCATCTTTGAGATCACGGTGCGCAAGGGCTCTGCCTCGGTGGCCAAGACGGCGCTGGAGCTGTGCAAGATGGTGGAGAAGCGCATGTGGCCGACGGGCTCGCCGCTGCGCCAGTTCCCCAACTGCCCGCGCGAGGTTTACCAAAAGGCCGAGCGCATCGACGTTCCCTGGAAGAGCTACTTTGACCTCGACCCGCCGCGCATGGGCGAGCTGCTCAACATGCCCAAGGCTGGCACGCTCGTTTGTCGCATGGTGGCCAAGTTCCCGCGCCTGCAGCTGCAGGCCCAGGTGCTGCCCATCACGCGGTCCATGATGAAGATCACGCTGACGATCACGCCCAATTTCGAGTGGGATGTGGAGCTGCACGGCATGGCCGAGAGCTTCTGGATCTTTGTTGAGGACTCGGACGGCGAGGACATCTTGTTCCACGACCAGTTCTTGCTGCGCCGCGAGTTTGCCCTGTCCGAGAACAACGAGCACGTGGTCGAGTTCACGGTGCCCATCACGGATCCCATGCCGCCCAACTACTTTGTGTCGGTGGTGTCGGACCGCTGGATGCACGCCGAGACGCGTCTGGCCGTCCCCTTTATGAAGCTGCTGCTGCCCGACAAGTTCCCTCCGCACACGGAGCTGCTCGACCTGCAGCCCCTGCCCGTGTCGGCCCTGAAGACCAAGGACCAGGTGGCGCTCTACCCGCAGTGGCAGACGTTCAACCGCATCCAGGCCCAGACGTTCAACTCGCTCTATGCCACGGACCAGAACGTGCTCGTGGCGTCGTCGACGGGCAGCGGCAAGACGGTGTGTGCCGAATTTGCCCTACTTCGGCTGTGGGACCAGCAGATCAAGGCGGCCAGTGGCAACGACGACGACGATGATGCCGACGACGTCCGCGCCGTCTATGTGGCGCCTCTCCAGGAGCTCGTCGACGTGCGCTTCCGGCACTGGGAGAACCGCTTCAGCAAGATGCGCGGCGGCGGTAAAGTGGTGGTCAAGCTGACGGGCGAGGCGACCAACGATCTCAAGCTGCTGCGCCAGGGCGATCTGATCCTGGCGACACATGCGCAGTGGGACGCCCTGGCCCGTCGCTGGCAGCGCCAGAAGCTCGTGCAGTCGGTCCGGCTGTTTATCGCCGACGAGCTGCACATGATTGGCGACGAGGCCTCCCAGGGCTACCAGTACGAGCTGGTCGTGTCGCGCATGGCCTACATTCGCGAGCAGCTGATGGAGCAGCAGCAGGGTGGCCGTCTGCCTCCTCTGCGCATCATTGGTCTCTCGGTGTCTCTGGCGAATGCGCGCGAGATGGGCAGCTGGATCGGCGCGAGCAAGCACGACATTTACAACTTTAGCCCACAAGTCCGCCCTGTGCCGCTCGAGCTGCACATCCAGTCGTACTCGGTGCCTCACTTTCCCTCGCTCATGCTGGCCATGGCCAAGCCGACCTACCTGGCCATCAACGAGCTGTCGGCCGCTCAGCCGGCCATTGTGTTTGTGCCCAGCCGCAAGCAGACGCGTGCGACCGCGCGTGACCTGATGCTGGCCTGTGTAGCAGACGACGACGAGGACCGTTTCCTGCACGTGGAGCGGGAGCAGCTGGGTCCGCTCCTGGAGAAGGTGCAGGAGGCGGCGCTGGGCGAGGCGCTGTCGCACGGTATCGGCTACTACCACGAGGCGCTGAGCGAGACGGACAAGCGGATCGTGCGGCACCTGTACATCAACGGCGCGATCCAGGTGCTGGTGGCGTCGCGGGATGTGTGCTGGGAGCTGGACTGCACGGCGCACCTGGTGGTGGTGATGGGCACGCAGCACTTTGATGGTCGCGAGCACCGGTATGTGGACTACCAGATGAGCGAGATTCTGCAAATGTTTGGCAAGTCGCTGCAGCCGAGCCGCGGCGGCAAGGGAGCAGCGGCAGCAGCGGGTGTGCCGCGCAGCCGGGGTGTGCTGATGCTGCCGTCGGTGAAGCGCGACTATTACAAAAAGTTTTTGAACGAGGCGCTGCCGGTGGAGTCGCTGCTGCACGACAACCTGGCGGACGCGTTCATGACGGAGATCAGCACCAAGACGATCACGTCGGGCGACAGCGCGCTGGAGTGGGTGACGCAGACGTACCTGTACCGGCGGCTGTGGGCGAACCCGAGCTACTACAGCCTGCCGGCGCGGACCGACGACGCCATGGGCCAGTTCATGACGGAGCTGGTGGAGGAGACGCTGCGGGAGCTAAGCGACACGAAGCTCATCACGATCGACGACGACGACGGCACGGTGACACCGACCAACGGCGCCCTCGTGGCCTCGCACTACAACCTGTCCTACGTGACGATGCAGACGTTCCTGCTGTCGCTGACGGCGCGCACCAAGCTCAAGGGCATCCTGGAAATCATCACGGCGGCCGCCGAGTTTGAGACGATCCAGACGCGGCGGCACGAGGAGGGTCTGCTGCGGCGCATCTACGACCGCGTGCCCGTCAAGATGCCGGCCGCCGCGGGCGGCGAGCCCGATTTCAATGCGCCCTCGTTCAAGGCCTTCATCCTGCTGCAAGCCCACTTCTCGCGCATGCAGCTGCCGATCGACCTGGCCAAGGACCAAGAGGTCATTGTGCGCAAGGCGCCCAGCCTGCTGAGCGCAGCAGCCAACTTGCTGGTCGACGAGGGCCACCTCAATGCCCTGCAGGCCATTGAGATGATGCAGATGGTGGTCCAGGCCATGTGGGATCGCGACAGCCCGCTCAAGCAGATTCCTCACTTTAGCCCCGAGGTGATCAAGGTGGCCAACAAATATGGGTAAGTGGCCTCTTCCTCTCGCTCGTTCTTCACTTTTTTTTTCTGTTTTTCTTCTTTTGTTTCGAATCTTACTAACTCTCTTCCCAGCATCAAGGACGTGTTCGACTTTATTGAGCAGATGAACCCCGAAGAGAACGACAAGTACGGTCAGCTCATCAAGGACCTGGGCCTGACGCAGGCGCAGCTGATCGAGGCGGCACACTTTACCAATGACAAGTACCCGGACATGTCGCTCGACTTTGCGGTGGAGGACGAGGACCAGCTCGAGACGGGCGAGGACATGTTTATCAAGGTGAAGCTGGCGCGCGAGGAGGACGAGGATGAAGACGAAGACGAGGACGAGGACGACGGCAAAGAGTTTGACAACTCGGTGCACAGTCCCTTCTTCCCTGGCGACCGCACGAGCGGTTGGTGGCTCATTGTCGGCGAGGAAAAGACCAAGACGGTCATTGGCCTGCGGTACGTGACGGTCGGCCGCAAGCCGCTGGAGCTGCGTCTCAAGGCGCGTCTGCCTGACGAGCCGGGCAAGCACACGTTCAAGCTCTTCCTCATGAGCGACAGCTATGTCGGCGTGGACCAGGACCCGTCGTTTACAGTGACGCTGGCCGAGAGCATGGACGAGGACGACGAGGAGGAGGATGGCAGCGAGGAGGACTAGTGAGGTATGCTTTATGGAGTACACTGAGTGGGTTTTTCGTTTTTTTAATCTGTTTTTGAATTTAAAAATCGGGAGGAGAGGGAAAGGGTTAATTTCATGGTCTTGACTGTTTTTTTTTTTTCATTGATTTTTTTTCATATTGGCCTTTTTTTCTTTTCTTTTTTTGCTGCTCATTAAGTTCATTTGGACATATTGTACCTATGTATTAAACTACTGGCGTTGTTTGATTTATTTTTGCACGGGCATGGAACTTTTTAAATTTTGAATTCCCTTGTTCTTCCATACCTAGGTTGGCTGCTTTGTTTATCCGTCCATACTTATTTCTAAAAGTGCTTCGATTTAAAAGCCATGCGCTCGGACCTCCAAAAAGGGCAACACATGATCGTGGAACTAGAACTCTTTTGCACAGGACGCAGTACTTCTCACTGAACGAAGTAAGACGGAAGGCTGCCAACACGGGCCAAGACAACAAAAGGACCCAGGCGAGCAATCACTCGCCGAAACTTCAGTGGGCAACGGCGCCGCGCTAAGCCTGTCTTGGCCAATTCTGGTCACGATCCAGGCTGCTCTGGGCCACGATGCTGGGTCGAAAGCGCCTAACGTAATCCGCAAAACGGCCAAAGTGGCAGGCCATGGCAGGCAATGGCAGGTAATGGCAGGTAAATAGCAGGTAAAATGGCAGGTAACGTGACCCTCGTGGCGGCTCGCGAGCAACACGCGACCACGAGAGGGGGGTCGCAGCCACCGCAAAATGAGTAGGTGGTCGTAAGTGCTGGGCCTGGGCCTCTGGGCCTCTTTGTTAGGATCTGCCAGTCTTTTATTCCCCTGCATGTCCTTTTTCTGTTCCTTCGATTCTTCTTGCTGATTCTTCTCTTGTTCCTTCTTCGAAACGCATTCTCGAACCCCGACTCTTCTCTCCCTTGCTGCCCAAATCGCATCGCATCGTGAAACATCGTGAGAATCAGGCCGCCTCGCGATACTGCGCCTCTGCGACCCAGAACCCGACACAATGCAGTTGCCCGTCCCATACATCCGGACGCAGACGTCGCCTGTCGCGCGGCCGATCACAATGGCCACAGCCGCCGCGCTGGCTCACACGCCGCCCGCCAGCGTCAATGGTGAAGACGCCGACGACGACAGCACATCTCCTGCAGTGACGACTCTGCCTGCCGCCAAAGATGGCATCCCTGTACACGGTAAGAAAAAACGAAGATCTTTTGTTGCTCAATGCATTGGTCCTTGCATCCGGGCATCCGTTCCTCTTTTTTTATTCTTATTTTTTTTGGAGCTTTCTTTTGCTGTTATTTTTTGGGGCTGCTACTTTTTTAGCTGTGGACTCCTCTCCGCGCTTTTTTTGCTGGGACGGATGACCTTCCCGTCTGGACCTCTCCCCTTGTTCCCTTTCCCCTTCCTACGGGCTGCGGGCTAGGCCCTTTTTTTGACTTTCCGCTACAAAACAGCTTTTGCTTATTCTTACCATTTTCCCCTTTTTTTCTGCATTAAAAATAATTCGTTCGCGGCCCACCTCTCTTTTTGCCCCCCC